>JAJIYU010002143.1:0-31779 GCA_030144865.1 Tinospora cordifolia | reverse complement strand
ACCAAACAACCATCCTAAATCCATCATATTAGTGTCCAAACACACATACAAGGGAATTAAACAACAGTTCATCCCATTTGGCTTGGTTTCCAGCCACTAAACCCACAATAGTAAGTTCAAAACGGATCTTCATCACTTTGATCTACTAACTATTGATAAATGTTCTTAAATTAGCTCAAAACTTAAGGAAAACTCAAAAAAATCACAAAACTCACCTTTGAGTTGCTCTCCAGTTGCCTCCTCCGAATCCCAAGCAATTTCAGTGCAAAATGAGCAAATCTGCCCCTGAAACGAATATATAGCCCGCACACGAACTGCGGTCGTCACTTTTTGGACCTCGGTCATGGGACATATTTCTCTTCATGGACCTCGGTCTTCACTTTATGGACCTCGGTCATTCCTTTATGGACCGCAGTCGGCACTTCACGGACCGCGGTCACCAATGTGACCTAGTTCTTGTTTCTGCCATTTTTCCACTGTTGACCGCGGTCGGCCTTTAATGACCACGGTCCACAGTGTTCTGCACATTTTCTGGGTTTCTCACATCAAGGACCGCAGTCGCTAACCGCGGCCGGCAGCAAGACGCTTGTTTTTTAACACTTTTTCGCGCACGTTTCTAGCTATCCGAATGTTCTAATAAATTTTATCTTGATTAAATATCATATAATGATAATTAAAAACAAGTTTCCACTCATTTTATATTTATTTTGAATTTTTAAAAAATTCATGTTGACGTGTATACATTATAAGACCTAGGGTGATCACATCTGAGTTGTCTTCTGTTTTGCTTATTGTTGTCACAGACTGTCTGTCTTATTCACCATCATTTTTCGAATAGATGATCTTTGGTATGATCATCATATTTTGCATTCTTTTCCAACTGATAGTAGTTGTCAGAGGTTCTCTCCCCCTTCATGACATAAGCTCTTGAACTATCTAAGATTTGACATCCTTCCTTTGTGATGTTCATTTGTAATTCTTCATCACAAAGTTGGCTAATACCTATTAGATTTGCCTTCAATCCTTCCACAAATAGCACATCCTTTGATTTTAATTATTCCAGCAACATTAAAAGTTCCTCTTCCCATGATTTTTTCCTTTTCTCCATCACTAAAGGTGACATAACCATCTTCCCCCACACAATAAGATATTAGTAATCTTTTGTTACCTATCGTATGGTTGAACACCCACTCTTAAGGTGCTGATTGTTGCTATTGCCCATTGTGAAAACACTAATTGATTTTCGAACCCATTTCTGTACAATTCGTGGTTCTTTCTTTGAGATAAGATGATGGCCTTGTTGAAATCTTCTTCATAATTTGTTGCATGTTAGTTGCATGGCAGACTAACTATACTATAGGTGTTTTATGTATAATCTGCATTAGTGTAATAAAAAATTTAGTGTATTTGCTTATATTTAGTTAAATATGCATTTAGAGCATTGTTGCATGATTTAATGTTATTTCTAGCATTTTTATATGAATATAATGTCTGAGAAAGGTTTTCAGTGTTTATGCAGGTTTAGAATGAACCGAAATAGGAATAGGAGCACGTGAGGAGTTGAAAATGGCCAAAAATGAGGAAAAGTCACTAATGACCGTGGTAGACGGAACAAGGAATGAAAAGAAAACAACATCCCACTGTAGACTGCGGTCACTTTGCGATTAGAGACCTCGGACCGCGGTCACTCGAGAGATTTCACATATTCGATTTTTTTTATCGTACTATGGGTAGACGTGTTTTATTAATTTAGGGTTTTCTTTAGTGAAATGTTATAAATAGGTCATTGTAGTAGGGTTTTAGAAAGGATTATCTGTTTTGAGAACGAAATTTCTAGAGAAAAATGGCTAACAAAGGAGAACAGAGAGAAGACGAAAAAGAATTGAAGATCAAGGTCCAAGATTTGAGTATGTTTATTTATAATCTTAATTCTTTGATGTGTGAACTCTTAATCATGTCAGGCTAGGTTTATTTTAAGTCTAGGATGTAAATCTGGATTGTAAAATCCTGATATTCTTATTTTGATTAATTTATTTTTGAGGTTTTGTTTTATAATTTGGATTCTTAATGCTTTCTTTTTACTGGCCATAAAAGGAATGATTATAGAATGTTAATCTAACTTCGGAGAGAGAATTAATAATCTGAAAATCAAATTATAGACTTAGATCAATCAATTGATCGAGAGGTTGTTAGTTGCCTAGGAGGTTGCATGTTATAATTGTGTTTAATATATTAGACTATTAACTATATGCCTCGGGAAAGGGTATTAGTGATTAGACTAATAGATGTTAAGGTACTTCGGGAGAAGGCTTTGATGACTAGTGCTAGAACCTACAGAACAAAGGAATTTGATTAATTGAAATAGGAATTGAAGGTGACCACAAGAAAGTTTACTATCCTAGATAATTTAATCTAAAGAGTTTTCAATAATTTACTTTCAGTTTTATATTTGACTATTTTTAGGAGTTTAATTATAATTCTTAATCAATCGAATTTGTAGCTTTAATAAAGTTTAAATTGATAGTAAATTGGGCTTTTAGATAGTTGATTTTTTATACGTTCCCTGAGGACGATATTCGGTCTCACCGGTTATTACTATTGCAATCCCGTACACTTGCGAGGTCATCAACAAGTTTTTGGCGCCGTTGCCGGGGAATGGTAGAACTATCTTTAAACTAGTTGAATTTTATTTGATTTTAATTAAAACATTTATTTATTTATTTTTATTTCTTTATTTCTATCTTGTTCGCTACACTTGATTCGTTTGTTGGGCTGTGGTGTTTCAGGGCTTGCATAAGTAGTGCATCCTTTGTTGAGGAAGATCCTGAATTGTCTAAAACTCTAAGGCAGATTCAGATTGAATCTAAGGGACGTGTATCAAACATGGCTAAAAGTGGTAGTTCGGGTGTTGGTAACAATAGGGAGGCACCACTATGAGACTTCTTCAAACCTGTCTTGAACAACAACTACTCTGGGATTGCGAGGACACCAATCCATGCAAACAACTTTGAGCTGAAGCCGTCCTTAATCACAATGGTGCAATAACAATAGTTTGGGGGTTAAGCAACCAAAGATCCTATGGCTCATCTAAATTCTTTCATGGAGATATGTGACACAGTAAAGATGAACGGGGTCACTGAAGATCAACTACGCTGCAGCTTTTCCCTTTCTCTTTAAGGGACAAAGCTAGAACTTGGTTACAAACGCTTCTACCTGGTAGCATTACTACATGGGAAGATATGGGGCAGAAATTTCTGCAGAAATACTTCACACCCGCCAAAGTCCATCAGTTACTGGGTGAGATCAGCTCTTTCAGGCAACTAGACTTCGAGTCTCTCTATGAAGCTTGGGAGCGGTTCAAAGATTTACTGAGAAGATGCCCACAGCATGGTTATCTCCCTTGGCTCTAGATTCAAATGTTTTACAGTGGTCTGACACCATCTACCAGAGCTTTAGTGGATTGTGCAGTCGGTGGCTCTCTAATGGGAAAATCTACTACTGAAGCTACTCAACTAATTGACGATATGGCATCCAATGCATATGGGTATGGGTTAGAAAGATGATCAGTTAAAGGAATTGGGTTATATCAAGTAGATGGTATGACAACACTACAGGCCCAAATGGCATCAATGACTCATCAGATCAATGTCTTGACAGAGAAGCTAGGTAGTGGTCAGGGCAAACAACAGCATCAATCTATTTTGGCCATTGCTGAAGCTCACAAGGCATCCCTTACAGAAGAGGCATCTATTGAGTAGCGGAATGTACTTAACAATTTCAATAATTATCAAGGGCAGCAGCAGATGTATAATGTTCCTCCATACTATCAGATGAACAAAAACAGAAATTTCCAGCAAGCTCCACAAAGTCATGTTCATCATCAGAGCTTGGTTGACAACAAAAACCATCATTGGAGGACAAAATGGATGCAATGATGAATATGCAGGCACAATTCTTCAAATAGCTGACTAATAGGATTGATCAGAATGACAATAGAGTTTCTGGGTTAAAAATTTAGATGGAAAATGTCAATGCCATAGTGAAGAACCTTGAGACTCAGATGGGACAGATAGCCCAAGTAAAAGTCAACAGAAAAGTTTTTTTCCCAGTGCTACTCAAGTACATCCTAAAGAGAGTAGCCAGGCCATTTTTTATAGTAAGGTGAATGAATTGATGCAGAACCCACCCTTGCCCTCTAGCCCCTCTGTGCTAGTTGATGAAGCCATCCAGTTTACAGGACCTATTGTGACTGAGCCTACTCATATAGTGCTCACTAGTAGGGCAGAGAAAGATCATATGTTTAAAAGCATAACTATTCAAGGCAGCAAGTATATTGAACTGTCTCAGCTATCCTTCCCACAAAGGTTTGAAGATTATGTGACTGTGCAGTTGGCGGAGGAATGTGGTGCTAATCTACAGAATCAACTCCCTCAGAAACTTACTGATCTTGGAACCTTCACCATTTCATGCCAAATTGGTTCAAGATTCTTTGATAAGGAATTATGTGATTTGGGGGCAAGCATTAATCTGATGCTAACGGCAGTATATAAAGAATTGGGGTTGTCTGAATTAAAGTCTACTACTCTTTCCCTGCAGCTAGCTGATAGATCATTCAAATACCCACAGGGTGTTGTAGAAGACATTTTAGTAAATGTGGATGAGTTAATATTCCCAGTTGACTTTGTGGTCCTTGACATGGATGATTGTGGGGAGTTTCCACTGATTCTTGAGAGGTCATTTCTAGCTACAAGCCATGCACTTATTGATGTTGCCAGAGGAGAACTTACTTTGCGAGCACATGAAGATAGAGTGGTCTTTTCTCTTTGAAGTCTCCTCCTAAAGTGCAAGTTGGCTCTGAAATAAAGCTGTAGAAGCCCAGACCTCCTGATATTAAAGTTGAAGATGTTGTTTCTACTAAAGGGGAAGTAATCAAAGCACGCTAAAAACATTGCTACACCATTGCTGAGCTACTTGATGCACAACCATTTCTGAAGAGGTAGTTACATGAACAACTATTGAAACATATGCGGCCACCTGACAACAGAAAGTAAGAGTTGCCAAAAGCCAAAGTGTTTGGGAAGATCAACAAATTGGGCTTTGGTTAACCCGTATCCACGTCGAGCTAACGACGTTAAACATAGCGCTGAATGGGAGGCAACCCACTAGCTTTTACTTTTGTTTATTTCCTTTTATTTTTGTTTTAGTTTAATTTAATTTCTTAGGTATGCATGCATATTCAAAAAAAAATGCATGCCTTTTAGTTAATATTTATTTAATGTTCGTCTTTTTTCTGGTTCCAAGCAGGGTTATGAGTATGTGCGCGGATGCCTATGCTTAAGCCGATCCTCCATGTGTGTGTGAAAGTGAAAGTGTGCTCTTGAGGACAAGGCATAATTTAAGTTTGGGGGTGCGCATTGAAGAACTTCTTTTTCAAATTCAAGTTTCAATTTCAGGTTTATTTTTCCTTATTTTGCCTTTATTTTATATATTGTGTGCTATATTTTTTTTCCTCTAAACTACACATATTCATGGGCATATCACATATATAAATATTATTGCAATCATTTCATGACATTTAGATATTAGGATTATTTATTTAGAGTTAGGACATGAGCATATAGAGCATATAAATGTCACTTAGGCTAGATCCATGCCATATTTTTTTTTTTGAAAATTTTCACTGAGTGACCTATGAAATTGAAAATTCCTCTAGTGTGATGAGACAAAGAACTAAGGTACTTTCAAACAGTTTGTGTGCTTGGTTTGTTTGAAATTTGACCTTGATAGATCTCTGTAGTCTTACGTAGATTAAGAATCCGTAAACTGAGGAAAGTGAGGAGTAGAAACCATACCACAAGTGGAGAGAATTTCCCACAAACTCTTGAAATAATCAAATCTGTCTTGAACACTACTTAGAAATGACTATAGAAAGGAAATGAAGTAGGCCATCATTGTTTGAGTCATAGCCAAAAGGCCGATGCCAACATTTATAATCCTTTGTAACCAATTTTGAGCCTTATAGCATGTTTTCTTGTTATGAACCTAAACATTATATATATAAACACTCTATCCTTGTATGAATATCTCAGTTGGACCTATTTGTGTACACTCATGGTTTTAATACTACCCATTTTGATGATATGAAAGGAGGGGATGCTAACATTGAAATACATATGTTTTTAGTTTTTGTTTCAACGTTTTGAAAAAAAAAAGAAAAGAAAAGAAAAAGGGAAAAAAAGTTATATTTATTTCTTTAATATTTCAGTATTGTCAATGATAGCTGCACTTTCTTCTTTTGTATGAGTGTACATCTAAGTACAATTTGAAGTGCACGTGATGAAATAAGTCTGAGGGAGCTATGAAGCCAAAGTTGTGAGCATGAATAAGAAATATAAAGCTTTGAAAAGAAAAGATCAAGCTATATTGAAAAAAAATCAAACAAAATAAGTTGTTATTATTGCTATGAGTGTACACTTGAGTCAGATTTAAATTTCTATTACATTTGTACCTTGAGCCAGACCACGTTACAACCTAAAAGAAAAACCTTTGATCCTAACTATAATTTGACTTAAGTAGAAGATAGATAGAAGAGAGAATTGAGAGGGTCTGTGTACTTAGGTATTAGGAAAGGATTTCTGTGAGTGGGATGGCAACTGCAAATCACCTACAAAGTCGAGGAGGATTGAGATATTGACAGATGAGAGGGTGAAGTTAAGGTAGAATGGAGGATGAACTAAAAATTTAGACAACCTAAATGACCCTAGGGACTTGTTCATGAGTCATAAACTAAATGAATGGAAGATGGAGGTTACAATGATGAATGAAAATGAATTTACTTCTATATGGTATGATGTGTCAGTTTAGATTAGAGTTATTGTTCGGGGATGAACAATAGTTTAAGTTTGGGAGTATTTGTTAGTTGCATAGCAGATTAACTATACTATAAGTGTTTTATGTATAATCTGCATTAGTGTAATAGAAAATTTAGTGTATTTGCTTATATTTAGTTAAATATGTATTTAGAGCATTGTTGCATGATTGGTTGCATATTAGCATGATTTAGTGTTATTTTTAGCGTTTTTATATGAATATAATGTCTGAGAAAGGTTTTCAGTGTTTTTGCAGGTTTAGAATGAACAGGAATAGGAATAGGAACACGCGAGGAGTTGAAAATGGCCAAAAATGAGAAAAGTCACTAATGGTCGCGGTAGACGGAACAAGGAATGAGAAGAAAACAACATCCCACTGTGAACCGTGGTCACTTTGCGATTAGAGACCTCGGACCGCGGTCGCTCAAGAGATTTCACATATTTGGTTTTTTTATCGTACTGTGGACCGCGGTCGGTCACTTATGGACTGCAGTCGGTAGACGTGTTTTATTAATTTAGGGTTTTCTTTAGTGAAATATTATAAATAGGTCATTGTAGTAGGGTTTTAGAGAGGATTATCTATTTTGAGATCGAAATTTCTAGAGAAAAACGACTGACAAAGGAGAACAGAAAGAAGACGGAGAAGAATTGAAGATCAAGGTCCAAGATTTGAGTATGTTTATTTATGATCTTAATTCTTTGATGTGTGAACTCTTAATCATGTCAGGCTAGGTTTATTTTAAGTCTAGGATGTAAATCTGGATTGTAGAATCCTGATATTCTTATTTTGATTAATCTATTTTTGAGATTTTGTTTTATAATTTGGATTCTTAATGCTTTCTTTTTACTGACCATAAAAGGAATGATTATAGAATGTTAATCTAACTCGGGAGAGAGGATTAATAATTTGAAAATCAAATTATAGATTTAGATCAATCAATTGACCGGGAGGTTGTTAATTGCCTAGGAGGTTGCACGTTATAATTGTGTTTAATGCATAAGACTATTAATTGTATGCCTCAGGAGAGGGTATTAATGATTAAACTAATAGGTGTTAAGGTACTTCAGGAGCAGACTTTGATGACTAGTGCTAGAACCTACAGAATAAAGAAATTTGATTAATTGAAATAGGAATTGAAGGTGATCACAAGAGAGTTTACTATCCTAGATAATTTAATCTAAAGAGTTTTCAATAATTTACTTTTCAGTTTTATATTTGACTGTTTTCAAGAGTTTAATTATAATTCTTAATCAATCGAATTTGTAGCTTTAATAAAGTTTAAATTGATAGTAAATTGGGCTTTTAGATAGTTGATTTTTTATACGTTCCTTGAAGACGATATCCGGTCCCACCGATTATTACTATTGCGATCTCATACACTTGCAGGGTCATCAACATAGCATTAGGTCCACTTGTGTTCTTTAATGTTGTAGTAGTAGCAAGTGAGAACTATAGCTGTTGCTTTTGTGTTCTTGTGCTGGTTCTTATGCCTTGTTTCTTCAGTGTATCCACTTCTAAATTGATTCTTGTGCTCAGTTTCTGTTGTGTATCCAAGACCCCTTCGATCACAAGAGCTTTGCCCCATGTCAAGAATCTCATTTAGCTTTGCCTTCCCTAAATTGAGGCACTGCAACATTTGTTTTGCAGCATCCGATTGTTGATCACTTTGTCTATCCTTTTCTCCTTCTCCTTGATTATGTTTTGTTGTGCTTTAATAGTCCCTTTCATCTTGAGAACATGTTCTTCCAATTCTTTGTTCTACATCCCAACCTGTAACCATTTTTCATAAATTAGTTCATAAGTTTTTCTGAAATCATCCAAACCTACCTCGTCATTATCACTGTTTGAATTAGAGTGAGTTCTAGTTGCAGTGGATTTTATGTCATATTTATAACAGGAGTAGTAAAAGCAAAAAAGTTGCTTGAGATCCCTTCATCTTCATCTTGACTGTCATAAGATTCATCACTCATTGTGATGTTATGTTATTTCTTCTTCATCGTGTTAGCACATGCAGCCTAAAAGTGTCCTAAGCCTCCACACTCATGGTACTTGACATTCGCAGTTTTGTTATCAATTTTAGGAGACTCCATAAATTTTTTGCTGTCAAATTAGTTCTTAGATGCAAAGTTTTGTTTTCCATATGTTTTTAGGAATCAGAAAAAGGTTCTTTGTGATCATTGCAATCTCGTCTTCTTTGTCCATCATGCTTGTTTTTACTTGAAGAACAATACTTTTGTCTGATTTTTAATTTGTAAAACTCATTTCATATGTCTGTAATGATCCCATGAGTTCATCAAACCTCATTTTAGTCAAATCCTTGGCTTCTTCAATAGCTGCAACTTTTGCTGCAAATCTCGGGGGTAGGGATCTCAACGCCTTTCTTACAAGTTTTTCGTCCAAGTATTTCTTTCCTAGTTGGAAAGCTTGATTGGCAATGTCGCGCAATTTATTGTTGAAGCTTGATATGTTTTCATGATCTTCCATCTTCAGAAGCTTGAACTGAGATGTCAATAGTTGGAGTTTAGATATGCACACATCATTGGTTCCTTCATGTACTGTTTGTAAAGTATCCCAAGCGTCTTTAGCAGATTTACACGTAGATATCAACTTGAATTGTTTTAGTGTCGATTGCATTGAAAATGGTGTTGAGAGCCTTCGAGTTTGTAAGGAGTAGTCTTTTTTCTTCCATGAACCATTCAATTTTTTATTTAACACCAGAGTTATTTTCTGATATTGGTGCTGTCCAACCATCTTCAACAACTCTCCAAGCAAATTCATCCAATGATTGAATAAAGATATGCATCTTGGTCTTCCAGTAGGTATAGTTCCCTTCCTCAAGAAGTGGGGGTCTAGTGATAGAGCTTCCTTCCTTGGGATGATGTCTGACAGTGGCGGAATGACTCATTTCTGTAGCGGATCTAACCTACCAAGTTAAAGGCTTCAAGAAGAAAGGTAACTTGCATTGATACCAATTGTTAGTTCTTGAGTTACTAAAACTATTATTACCACATCAGTGAAATGAAGTGCAGCAAGGAAATAGAAAGATATTGCAAAAAGGGAAATGACACAAGTAAATGGTTACACAGTTTGGCCAAAAAGCCTATATCTGCTGTACAACTATTACAATACCCCGTAGGTCCAACACAATAACTAACACAATGACTGCAACACCGATGCCACACCTTGCAATACTTATAGCAGGTCCAACACCCTACAATAACACTCTATGCACACTAACTACAACGAGCTCCTCTTGTCTAGAAGAATGGTGTCAAACTCTATGAAGACAAGCTTAGCCACCAAAGACAGTCACCACTGTCTTGTTGAAACAACCTACAGAGAATACAACTCCTTCGTGTTCTCACAATCACTCAATCAAGTAAAATAAATAAAATACAGCTTTCAACACTCAATACAATGATTCCCACATGCATAAACGATATTTTCTTTGTAGCTTTGAGTGATTATAAAAGCTTCAGTCGCCTCTGTATAAATAGAGTTCAATTAGAAAACTTTCCATAGCAAAAAAAAAAAATATTTTGGGCGTTTTTTTGGGCAGAATGTGTGATCCACTCTAACATGATACTACGAGCACAGTCTGCGAACAGATTTCTAGAAAACTGTAACTGTTCAAGAGTGGCGAGATTCTTCTGCTTTTTTCCTTTTTCACTTATTATCAGCAAGCTGAGATCTTTGCTGAATTAAATGAATAACTTGTTAACTTCTAAAAACACATCACCATGATTTTGAAATTCTTTCCTTGAAGAATACTTGCAAATTTTTCAATAAAAATATTCTGGAAAGGAAATTGATTCTAAGCACAGAAAATTGACAGATATTGATTTAAAAAATTATCAAAAGAAATATTAAAAACATTCTATACAGTTTCAATAGCCTTTTGAATAACGTTCCTTTTTCTAGAAACCAAACATACTACCAGAATAAGCATTAGAATATTCTGTTTTTATAAGAACAGAATTAAGGAATATTTTTGAAAAGAGTCATAGTGATTTAATATTATGTTTTCCAAAAACACTAAGAATATTTTTGTTTCCAAAAACTAATTTAACATTTTAAGAACAATTTCTATAAATGAGACGATATCATAGAAATTTGAGCACCAAACAGATTGAAAGTATTTTCTTAAAGGTACCAAAACGCGAAACTTATCCAATGATTACTAGAGAATATGCACTATTTCCATTTTCAAAACATTATACAATATACCATATTTTAATCATGCCAACTTCAGTTTCTAAAATTAATCCAACATTCTGTAATCTGATTTCTAAAAACTCATAAGAGAATCAATAAAAATCTTGTTTTCAAAAATCACCAATATTTAGTTTTCCAAAAACCAAAATTTGTTGTTAGTGATTTTCATAATCATGAAGCATTATATATATAGTTAACGATAATTCCAGATTTAAAGATACAATAGTAGCTTTATGATATTTAGAATCTAAAAATCCAATAATGGCATACAATAAGTCAGTTTTTTCTATAATTGTAATATTTCGTTTTCTAGAGACATGAAATATAACATTCTAACAATATCATTTCTAGGTTATCAATAGCACCAAAGTGAGAAGTATCATTTCCAGAATGTTAGCAGTATTTCTAGAATATATGAATGCTAATTTAATAAGACACGTTAGCAGCAAACATGTCAACTCATATTTAAAACTTGCCACGTCACATATGAAGTGACATTTTCCTAACATTAACTAACCCTAAAAGGATATAAGAGTAAATGTAGGAGTGTAATTAATATTGTTTTGAATATAGTAATTGTTATTAATTTATCTATGTTTAACTATTCAATGTTTATAATTGGAGCCTTGTAAGTATATAAAAATTAATTTAAAGAAAATTTTTGATAAAAACCTTAATGAATATAAATATATTTTGTGTTTTAATTTTAAATATAGAATTGGATGCAATACTATTGGAAGGATAAAATGTATTTAGAAAAGGTAAAATAATCTTAATCATAAGATTTATAACTATGAATTCGACAAGAGCAGTCAGATTAACTCAAACAGAAGACGGGGCAAACTCATATTATATCTCACTATCTAAACTATCAACTATTAACACAGAATAAATGGTTATACGAAAGTCCAATACGGTCATGACAAGCCTTACAGTAGGGTTACAATAGCCTCTAACTAAGGGGACAAGGTTTGAGCTCCTATCTTATATGAAGGGTCAGATATTGCCTAACGAGGTGACTTCCTTTAACACCCACCAATGTTTTCTATATTACACAAGAAAGGAAATCTATATTAGTTGCCTTAAACCCGTGTCATCTTTTTCAATAGGGATCAACTCTTTGTATTCCTACTGATGACCTTTGCATAAAAAGAATAATATCACATATATTTTGACCCGCCTTTGTTGAACAAACGATTGCAATAACCATGGTGTCGTCCACCTACGATATTATTTTTTATTAATTAAAGTGGGATCGAATGGTCTTAATTAAGCTAGTGATAAAAAATGCATGACCTCATAACCTTTGATTTCTTAAAAGTTCACATGGATAGTCTCTCCACTTTGAATTTTTATTTATTTATTTTGTCATCTGTAAGGGCCGCATAGAAGTGATAGAACTAACTTTCGAAGATTTATTTTTATTTTTATTTTTTAGAGTTTTTAAGATTAATCATCCTTTTAAATTATGATAAAATTATAAATAAAAAAATTATTGTTTATACTTGACATTAGGACGTAAGACCTACAATTATAAATATGCATATACTGTCCAACCAATGCAATTTCTTGGTGTTTATAGCTTTTCATGAAAAGTAAAGCTTTTCATGCCTCATCTATTCGTCCGGTTAAAATAGTTAAGAAAACAACTCTTCAATGGTCCTGTGCTACCCACAATTATTTTAATAAATCTCTTTACAAACATTAATTAAATGAATATTGGGATATATTATAAGCTTCATTTCTTGTCAATGCAAAACAAAATAATTGTAAATTGATTAATAATTTATCACTAAAATTATATTTAAAGTTGATATTTCATAAACTATTAGTATCAATTTTACAATATGATAGCAATTGTTTATCAACTTATTTTGGAAATTATTATTAAATATATTATAATATGAATGAATTCTTTTATTTAGAAGGTGACGACATATATAATAATTAAATGAATAATATAACTAGTTGCCACAAAATTGAAGGTTGAGATCTTTTCATAATGACCATAAGGTTTGCGTGCTACAATTGTTTAATGATAATGATCAGCTGTATCTAGGGGGTGTAATCAGGTTGGGTCGGCTCGAGTTTAAGCCCATAATCTCACCCAACCTGATTAAGTTGGGTTGCATTGAACTAGACCCGATGAAACTCGACCTTCCCTTTTATGGGGGCCAACCCAACCGACCCAGGGTCAGGTCAAGTTGGGTCGGTTGGTTGGAGTTGAATAATTTTTTTTTTAAATTAATATGTACTCAAACTTTTCAATGAGATTCTCTTAACAAAATATGATATGATTTGAGAGAAGTTTTAAATATAATTATGTACTAAAACTTTTCAATGAAGATTCTTTAATAAAATATGAGACTCTCTTTTTAAGTTAAGTTCAGTAAAAAAAAAAGTAAATGAGTTTATATAGAAATACAATTTTTTCATCTTTTTGTACCTAAGCAATGTGAGACTAAAAGTTAAAATGTATTTTTTACTTCTTTCTTCTCAAAAGAAACAAACTTTTAAAAAGTGTAGAAGTACATATTTATCTCAAGTTTTAGTCGGAGAATGCTCCTCCTATTTAAACTCAATTTACCATTCTTATATTATAACTTACAAGTTCTCTTTTCCTTCAAAACAAGCAAACTTGTAATACGTTAATTTTTTTCATTCTTTTTCAAATCTTGTTCAATGTTCATTAAAGAAATCTACCAAAATTATTTGAAAAAGTTGTAATGAGATATAAAATAGTCAAAGTGGGGTATAACATTTACATCAAATATATTTTAATCTTGTTAAAGAGTAGTCTACCTTAGTATTTAAAGTTGTGATGTGACCACAAAATAATACAAAGTTAGATATAAAATGCGTATTAAAAGTAATCTAATGTTGTAAAATATTACTTATGATATCATAATAATGCATTAAAGTTGGATATATTATATGTTAAAATTATTTATATATATAATAAAAGTTTGATGTAACATATTCAAATTAGCTTATTTTCATTAAAAAAGTTTAGTACTTGCACTTATGATATATTTCAAGTGACTATTATAACACTAATTAAATTTGATATATATGAAAATGTAAATAAAATTGGGTAGGATATATATTTGTTGAATTTTGTAAAATAAATGTGTTTAAAAAATTGTAAAACAATTGCCTTAGCAATATTTATTTGTAGCTGGAAAACTATCAAAATAATGTTTTATTACAAGTGTAAAAAAACAAACATATAAGTAATATTTGACACATGTAATGAATAATAAAAGATGGGTATCGTATATGTTAAAAATAATTTATTCTTAAAAATAAATTTGTCCTAAGTACACTATTTTCTAATATGATATAATAGTAAAGATGAAAGTAATTTTAAATTGATATATTTTAATGTCATAATAATTAAGATATAAAACATAAAAGGGTGTATAAGCAATTAGTTCTCATCACCAATTATATGATACATTATGTTAAAACTTAAATTCTTAAAATATACTTATATACATACATTTACAATAATATGATATAATTATAAAGGTATAACTAAATCATATAATTTTTTTTCGGTTGTCCATGGTTAATAATTTTCTTTCACACATGCTACATCCCCCTTCTTCCTCTTATTTCAGTCTTATATAATTTGTTAGTTTACAGGTTCTAGAGATGAAAATTTTTCTCATATAAGTTATGCAATTGTTTTCTTTCTTTTCTTTTTTTTTTATTATTTTTTTTTATAAGTCTCCCATTGCTTATGAAGAAGAAGAAGTTGAGCTTTTGTTATATAAAAGGATCTTTGATCTTTCACTGTTGCTCAACTTTTGCACTTGAGCTCTATTAATGGAGCATGAGTATTTCGTGTCCTTAAATAGGAAACCCAAAATGAAAAATTATTTTATCATGCTCCAATCTTTGAGTATGATGTTGGGAGTCCTTAATGAGAAAACCATGATAATTAAAATTTTATATTTAGGTTAAGAGATTAGATATAAAAATAGTATTTAGGTAGAAATTTGATATATGTTAGGTTAAGTTAGCAGTTTAGCATATATATATATATATATATATATATATATATATATATACGTTTTCGCAGTCCTACTCATTAGTTGCAGCGTTTGGTGGCCCAAAATTGACTTGGCTTTGCCAAAATGCCTCATCTCTAGAAGCTCGGCTCGTGAGGCGTCCCTCTCGCAGTAGGGAATCTCCCCCTCGCCTCGCTTTTGTGACATGGTATGTTTCCCCTCTCCATTCCTAAAGGGTGAGTCCCATGTGTCAGTTTGTGGATCACAGTCTCACGCACTAATCCCTACGGGTGCCCGTTGTAGGCCGGTCGCCCTACCTAAACCAATCATCATATCGATCCCTAGGCCCCATTGCTGGTCACTAACTTGAGGGACTTGACCAACCCGACATTTTCCATAAACTCGACCCAATTTGGTTGGGTTGGTTGGGTCGCTTACACCCCTAGTTGTATCTAGAATGATCTTATTACCTTCATAGCTATAGTTCTTGCTCTCAACCTTGGCACCTATGTACTATTATAAAATAGAGTAATACACTTAACTAACTTTGTAGCTAGACTACTCAATCTCTTGCAAACTCATACATAGTGGGAAGAGGAACCATTGCGAGTTTCAATCACAACAGCAGAAAAATAGCATGTGAAATAGGCTTGGTAAGCACATCTGACACTTGCTCTTGTGAGTGAACATGCTCAACTTGGATGAGATGCTGCGGAGCCTTGTCACCAACAAAGTAAAAATCAATCTTGACATATTTAGCACAAGCATAAAGATCAGAATAAGCAACCAAGTGACCATACTAAGATTGTCACACAAAATGGTAGGGAGGAAGAGGAAAAAGGTTACTGAAGGAACCTTAAAGAAATCATTGGCAAGGCTCCAAAATTTTGCCTTAAGAGATGGTTGAGAATTGTTGTTTATTTCTTTGAACACTATAGATTAAATTGTAGTCAAGAAATAAGAAGATGTCAATTTCCAATTATTGGGATTTGATTCCAAATCAACATCACTGAAAGCTCTCAAGGAAAGATAAGATGACTTGATAAGATGTAAGCTAAAGTTTAAAGTGCCTTGTAAGCTCTCAAGGAAAGATAAGACGTCTAAGTCTTTGTTGCTCCTTCATGTTTTCAACTTTTCTTTGCTTCTTTGTGTTGTAATCGTCTCTCCGCTTCATTCCTGACCTGCACAAACACTAAAAACCTTCTCCAGACATCATTTTCTCATAAAAATGCCATAAACAACACTTAACAGTTCTCAAGTGCAATGAAACATATAATTCATATCATAAATGCTCATGTAACTAAACTTCTATAAAATACATATAAGCTACCCATAATAATATTAATCTACTATGCAACTAACAAATACCCCCAAATTTAGACCAATGTTCGTCCTCGAACAATGACTCAAAATCTATATCTACATGCCATGCCATATACAATTGAATTCATTTTCACTCATCATTGTAACCTCAATCATTCATCCCTATAGCTTACAACTCATTAACACGTCCTTAAGGTTGCTCAGGTTATCTAGATTTTCAGCTCATCCTCTATTCTTCTTCAACTTTACCCGCTCATCTGTCAGTATTTCAATCATTCTAGACTTTTTAGGTGATTTATAGTTGCCATCCCAATCATAGAAATCCTCTCCTAATACCTAAGTACACAAACCCTCTCAATGCTCTCCTCTATCTATTCTTTACTCAAATCAAACTATAGTCAATGTCAGTGGTCTTTTTCTCTAGGTTGTAATGTGGCCTAGCTCAAGGTACAAGTGTAATAGGATTTTCATTCTAACTCAAATGTACACTCATAGTAATAATAACAACCTGTCTTGTTTGATCTTCTCAATGTAGCTTGATCCTTTCTTAATCAATCCCTTGTTTTATTCATTCTTGTCACAACCTTGTCTTCATAGCTCTTCCAAACTTATTTCATCACATGTACTTCAATATGTACCCACATGTACACCCATACAAAAGTAAAAAGTTTAGCTTTCGTTGACCATACTGAACTAAATATAACTTTTTTTCTTTTTCTTTTTTTCTTCAAAACATAAACATAAGCAAAAACTAAAGATATATGTATTTTAATGTCAGTATCCCCTCCTTCTTTCATGTTTCAGAGTAGGTAATATTATAACCATGAGTGTATACAAATACTTTCAATTGAGATATGCATAAAATGATAGAATGTTTACATAACGTTTAGGTTCATAACAAGAAAACAAGTTATAAGGCTCAAAATTAGCTACAAAGGGTTAGTAATTCTAGGACCAACCTCTAGCCTATGGCTTAAACAAAGATAGCGTACGTCATTTCCCTTCTAAAGTTCTCCCCAAGCAATGTTCAAGATAGATTTGATTACTTCAAAGGTCTATGGGAATTTCATTCTACTTGTAGTTTGGTTTTCATTCTTTACTTTCCCCAGTTTCAGATTTTTAATCTACCTAAGACTATAGGGTTCCATCAAATTCAAATTTCAGACAAATAAAGTACACAGACTTTTTGAACATACCCTAGTTCTTTGTCTCATTGCCTTGTAGGAACTTCAAATCTCATTGGTCACTCAGTGGAGGTTTTAACAATATGGTACGAATCTAGCCTAATTGATACATACCACATGATCCTCAAACATGCAAGACAAAACAATATGAAAAAATAACCAAAAAAAAAAGAATAAAAATACAAATAAAATAAAAATGAAATAAAACAAAGAAAGAAAAAAAAAACTAAACCTAACATGTAGAAGATGATTAATCTTCAATTCACACCCCCAGCTTGAAATGTGCCTTGTCCTCAAAAGCACAATTATGCACACAAATGGGAGAGCAAAACATCAAATACATGCATACAAAAGGTAGAGAAGTTAGTCTAGAGTTCACAAAATGATTAAGTAGATAGATTAACTAGACAGAGTCAAACATAGTAGTTATCAATACAGGAGCGTAGCAGAAATAAAAAAATACATCCAAAAATGAAAGAGAAAACATAGCCTCAATCCCCAAAAACTTTTGCTTCTATACTGAAGTCAATATCATCAGCACCATCATCATCATCATCATCGCCATCTGTAGGTGGAGCACGAGGTACTGATGGTTCATAACATGTAAGATCTAGATATGGGGCTAAGCAGCATGGTGGGAGGATCAACCTACGCCAGCGCCGGGTTCTCTCTGTGAAGCCAATGAGTGATATAAGCTAAGCTGTGAAGCACTGTATGAACCTTTGATGGTTGTGTACTAGAGGATGAAGTAGTTGTTGTAAGAGAAGGCTCTGGCAGAGCAGGAAATGAAGGTTCTGCAGTAGTCTTCCTTTTCTTGACAGGGGCAGTGGTGAGCATCGTCACAACAATGTGGTCCTTCATCTTCATTAGTGGCTCACCCTTTTGCCATATGACCCTTGCCTTTTACATAACTCTGTGATCAAGGTAGGGTGAGGCAGGCCTCCATTGGTCCTATCTATAGCTGACAGGATAGAATTAGAAATGATAGAACCAATTTTGATCGATAGGCCCTTCATTATGCAGTACACAAGGACAACTCTTTCCATGGTGACCCTATTAATAGCTAAGGATGGTAGAAGGTTATCACAGACTAAATATAAAAAGACCTTGGCAGCAGTAGTGAATGACCTCTTAGATACGCTCACTAGCTTGTCATTGTAACAAGTCCATGAAGCACCCTCTACGCAAAGAGTCTTCAGTATATCTTTTGCATTGAATCGTTGTGCTAAATCAGTAGAGTAGTCATCTAGTGTGTCAGGAGGGAGTCCATAAACGTCATTAATCAGTGCAACACTAAATTGTACCCATTTAATGTGAACCCATATTGTTGACCCTTCCCTTTCAGAAGCATTTGCGTAAAATTCTTGAACTACTAAATGACTGTCATGGCTGGGGCACAAATAAACTTCTCCCAGTGACGGGAGGCTACAACTGCATCTATGCCCAAGTTACATTCCTCAGTCATTAGCATGATGCCCCTCTCCGGAATTAGATGGCAACTATCATGCATAATTGTGTAATGTTGTTTTGCAACTGCTGACTTGAAGTGTTGCCTATCCTCAGGGGCAGGAGGAGTTGGTGCTTGTCTAGCTTTTGATGTTGGGTGTTTCATTTTAGGCGACTTGCAATCAATGTGAATAGGCAAGGAAAACCACTTTGAATAAGTAATAAACAAAGCAATTAGTCAACAATCTTAAGAAACTTGCATAAAAGATATGTTCGCTCAATTAATCCCAATAACATAAACATTTGCATCAATAGAAAATAGTCTAAAACCCATTAAAGGCCATACAAATCTTAGAAAATCAAACACAGGGCAATGCAAACACTCAATAATACTCTGTTCACTACAATAGGAGCATCCAAATCCTTCTAGTTACTTAATAGAAGAGCTAAAGAGTAAAGATCATATTCATAAGATTGATTTAGGGCTGTTAACATTGCAAAAGTTAGAAAATGAAAAAGGGCATGAAGAAAGTAAAACAAATATGGAGAAACTTACTCCAAATGCTCAAATATACACGGAACTATCCTAAAGACAAGATTAAAGGATGAAAATAGCATAAAAATAAATAAAAGAACTTACATTGTTGAGTTGGAGTAAAGAAACGCTCAAAAAGGGGCCGAGTATGCATGAAAACATAAAGAAAACCCATCGCAGAATGGGAAAAAATGGCAATTTTTAGCTTTAAAATACCTCTGTCAATCGGTGATGACCATGATAATTGTATGAAGTTCAGGCAGAAGGTCGTTTGGTTACTGCAGTAACCTAAATAATCTTTTTCTTTTGTTTTGGTGACCTCGGTCACCAGACACAGCCCCAAGTATTGAATTGGTGACCTCAGTCAATGACCATGGTCACCAAAATGTATATAACTATAAATATATATATATATATATATATATATATATATATATGTATATTTGAATTGAACTGCATCCTAAACAAAAAACTATCATGCCCCCTAGAAAATTAAGAGTAACAAACATAAATAGTAGAAATTAAAAATAGAAATTAGTGGGTTGCTTCCTACTCAGTGCTTTGTTTAATATCGCTAGCTTGACATGGATACAATGATTTAATTTTTCAGTGCTGTCAACTCTATAGTCTGCTTTGGTCCTCCATACAATATTTTCAACCTCTGACCATTCACGTTGAATCGATGTCCATCCACTAGGTCTAAACTTCAACAGCATCATAAGGGAACACTTGTGTAACAAGAAAATGACTCAACCAACGATATTTAAGTTTACTTGGGAACAAACGAAGTTGTGAATTAAATAATAATACTTGTTGTCCTGGTTTGAACTCTTTCTTTTCAATCCACTTGTCATGCCATATCTTTGTTCGCTCCCTATAGATAGTGTTATTTTCAAAAGATTCATGCCAAAATTCTTCAAGTTCCTCCAATTGGAGTAGACGGTTCTCCCCACAAGGTTTTGCATCAAAGTTAAGCTTCTTTATTGCCCAATAAGCCTAGTGTTCTAACTCACATGGCAGGTGACAAGATTTTCCATATAGAAGCTGATAAAGGGACATTCCGGATGGGAGTTTTGAAAGTTGTTCTATATGCCCATAATGCATCATCCAATTTTATTGCCAATAGTTTTCTGCAAAATAGCTTTGATCTATCTATTCGACACTTCAGCCTGCCCATTTGTTTGAGGATGATAAGGCAAGGCAACTATGTCGCACACCATATTTGGTGAGAAGGTTATTGAATATTATATTACAAAAATATGTACCTTCATCACTTACAACTGCTTGTAGTGTTCCAAAACAAGAGAAGATGTTACGAGAAAAGAACTTTAGTACAACCCTGACATCATTCTTTGTTGTGGCAACTGCTTCTACCTACTTAGAGAATAGTTAACTGCCAATAGTATATATTGTTTCCCATCAGATGGTGGAAAGGGTCCTATGAAATCAATGCCCCATACATCAAATAATTCGACTTCCATGAAAGAATTAAGAGGCATTTCATTCCTCTTTGAGATTTACCCTGTTTTTGGCAAGTTTTACATGTCTTCACAAATTGGTAAGCATCTTTAAGCATAGTTCACGAAACAATTGTAAGCTTCTAAAATCTGACACAACTTCGTTACTCTAAGACTTCCAAACACTCAAGAACAGTTCAAGATTACTCAAGAACTGAGAGGAGTGCCAAGAAGAGGGCTAGAGAAAATCAAGAGAAAAATGTCAACTCTTACTTTGGGATGAGGATAATGAGAGCAAGGAATGGTAGTTTGCTCATTGAAAACTTCCCTTTCACACGGATCATAACTCTTAGCCCTCAGATTAGTTGTAGATCGACAGTGCAGATTGGAGAACACATGGATTGAAAACTTTACTCTTGAGCACAAGGATCGTCCTTCTTAGCCCTCGCATTACTTTTGGATCAATGGTGCAGATTGGAGAACACACAGATTGAAAACTTTCCTCTTGAGCCACAGATCGTCCTTCTTAGCCCTTGGATTAGTTTTGGATCAACGGTGCCAATTGGAAAGCACATGAATTGAACAGTTTTGGGCACTTGAACTGTCAGTTGACCACTAAAATGATCTTTTGATACAATTGAAGATAATCATTTCATTTCATCTTATATAAATTTTATTTAGGGTATTATAGCGTTAGTTTAAATACCCCATTGATTACTATACGACGATATTTGTACTTATAATTTGGAACATGAGATGTGATGATGACATGATTAGTTGAATTATTGTATGCTATGTTCATTACGCATGAGACCATCGTAGCCTTAGAACATATGCAAAAATCATAATGTACATGTTGCCACTAATGCATAAAATATATTTAATGGATGTGAAATAACACGTATGTCTATGTTGCCATAAATACATACATAGATACGTACATGAAATATGACATGTAATCGAAGAAAAATAGATGATATGATCCGTGTTGAGAATGATCTTGGTGTATTATACTTATTGTTGTTTACCTATTGATTACGATACATGATATTGAGAATATGTTTTATGGTCGTTCATAAAACAATGTTGAAAAAGAAAATAACCGACTTTAAGGGCATATGGTTTATGGACAATTGTTGGTAGTTTACGCAATAACGTCTCAAGTTGGAAACTGATGTGTAATCACATACAAGATTGATTGTTCCTCTTGTATATTCTTATTCCATCTAAAGGGTCGATGGTTATATGAATGCACAAGACTTGATGGTAGTGATGTTCTTACAGGGGTCACTTGGTTAGGGGTATGGGGAACATCTAGGGTTGGCCACCTCACCTCAATTGACTGAACATAATTTGATGCTTGTGTTGCCCAATGTACTGATTGCATGTGTAATGTGGTTATATGTTTTATTAGATTGACTATAAAATTGAATGATCCATTAGGCTCATAGAGCTTACTCCTTTCACTTTTCATATGCAGGTACCCAATGAAGGGTCAAAGTTTCTTAAAATAAGAGTTTACTTTATCTTCCTTTTGTTCATCTACTTCTGACTAATTATTAGAATATAATTTAAGAACTTTATTTTTGAGGTAATTTTGTGAACTAGAAGAAAGGTAGGGAAATTCAATGGGCCCACTAGTAGCTAACAAACCTTTAGACAAGTTTAAACGTGACACATGGTCATGATAGAATTTTGTACATGTAGGTACCCAATGAAGGTTCATGAGAGTATCTTGACACTCGGTAATACACAAAAGGCTTTTAATGAAGGCTTTGTTGATGTTTTTCTACTAATAATATTTTTCGCTACAAAAATAAGAGTTTTAGGATAATGTAAAAGATGTTTTCAAATTTTAAATAAGTTTTAAGAAAAAAATCGGACTTGAGATATAATGATCGAAAGGGGGTGTTACATTTAGGTTGTGTTTGGTTGGTAAGAAAATCAAAATCTTTTTAAGCAAATTCTGATTTTCTTAAGAAAATTTTATTTTCTAATATTTGGTTGATAAAAATAGTGAGGAAAATTTTTGAAATGTTTTCTTAGACCAACAAATTTTTTCACCAAAATTTTTCCAGCTTAAATGCTAAGAAAATAAAAGTTTCTCGTGAGAAAATTTTTTGTACATTAATTTAAAAAATAACTACCTATAATTAACGTTTATTAAATTTTCTCACGTTCAACCAAACAATCATGAGAAAATTATCCTAAGAAAATAATATTTTCTCAAGTAAAATAATCTTAGCAACCAAACACACCCTTAGAGCAAAATTACTATGTAGAGTTGCAATAAACTGTTGTATAAAATGGTTGTCATTTCTATTAATCAAGATATCAACATAAATGACGATAGATAACGTTGAAGATGAAGTGGACTTAAAAAATAGAGACTGATATATTTCAATGTTAATGCATTGAAACAAAAGAAGAAAATGTTTGAGCTTTTCAAACGATGCCTAAGGGGTTTGCTTAAACCCATACAAAGATTTGTACAATTGACACAGATAAGATAGATCTAAAGAATCATCAAATCCTTGTGGTTGCAACAAATAAATTTCCTCTTTTGAATAACCATTAAGGAAGGCATTTCTAACATCAACTTGATGAATAGACTAGCCGTGAGATAATGCAATGGTAAGAATAATTTAAGTAGTTGTATGTTTGACAATTGGACTAAATGTCTCGGTAAAATTAAAAGTAGGAAGTTGATGAAACCCCTTTGTAACTAGTTGAGCTTTATATCTATTAGAACTAACCACGTGGACATATGGATAAATAACATAGTGTCATCGATGTGGCAGCTATGTTGGCTTGTTTGGTGCCATTTTGGTAAAAGTCCTTGCTATATATGAACTTTCTATTTTAGGCATATCCATTATAGGAATTTCACATCTCTCATAAGGCAAGAAAAGCTTTTTTAAATTATACACTAGCAAGTGAATGTTGCTTTCGTTGATGGCATAATCTTTATATTCAAAGCTCTTGCATTTTTGGTCATTGTTGAAGAAGAAAGAAGTTAAATAAACAGAGGGAGAGCTCACTAGATCATTGAAAATATTGTTTCCTTTTAACACATGATTTTAGCATATTTTAAACCTCTTAAAATCTTGTTTAAAAGGAAAATATTTCTGAATTATCTTTCTTTAAATGAGATCATTTGCGAAACTGGGTTGTTTCATGATTAACTAAACAATCTTTTGAATTTCAAACAACCTACTTAGTTGATGAGCAATGTAATCTCCTATGTTTTGAATTATCACTAACCATTTTAAAAAGGGAAAGAACCTTTCAGAAGATCCAGAATGTTTGTAGCAAGCTAGAAGATTTGACTTGCCATTTTAAAGCACCAGTGTTCCTTAACTATTGCTACAATATGCATAACACGTATGCAAAAGATTGCCCATGCTTGCCTATAAATTGACTAAAGTAAAAAAGGTTCAACCCCTCCTTTGAACAGGAAAAACTCAACATTTTATATTTATTATGTTTCCATGCTCTTTATTTTGCTTAAGTGTTGTTCTAAAGAGTTGTATAAAGCCTTGGAAAGGCTAGGCTCGTGTAAGTAGACTTAGGGAGTGACAAGATCAATGCAATATACTTTGTAGAGTCACTAGTGACTGCTCAAAACTTAGGAAATTCTATGTGCTAAATTAATATGAGCATGATTCATCCAAGTTCGACTATGTGTTAGTTGTAAAATATGGCATCAGCGAGAGGATTTCTATGTCAATCTTGTTGCAACAATCTTATGGTGTGATATTAATAAAACCTCTTCAATTAGGAGTGGCACCAAAGATACAGACTTTGTCGTACTGTGTTATCAATCCTGTGCTTTTTTTTTCCTTTGATTTACTTTTCTTTATTTTACGTTGATTACTAACGAACCTATAATTGGTTCATAGTAGTTCACCTGATAATGCTGAGGATGAGCTACTCCAATGATGGTGGATTAGTAACACGACCACCTTGATTGGAGGAAGGTAACGACATGTATGGGAAGACAGAGATAAGAATCTGTATCAATCATTAAATTCTTTACTCCTATTGTTCGCATGGACATTACTAGACTTCTCTTTTCTTTAGTTGCTCATAAGAAATGCAAGATTTTCAAATGGATGTCAAATTTGCTATTTTGAATGGCTTTCTTGAAGAAGAGATTTATGGGTAACAATGTTTAGGGTACGTTGTGAAAGCTTTATATGGCTTTATACGGCTTGAAGCAAGCACCAAGGGTGTGGAATATGCAAATTGATATGTACTTTCAAAGGAATGACTACATCAGATATCCTTATGAATATGCTCTTTATGTTAAACAACTTAATAATGATGTTTTGTTTGTTTGCTTGATGCGGATGACCTAATATTTACTGAGAACAATATTAACATGTTTGAAGATTCCAGACAGGCAATGAATGTGAGTTTGAGATGACCGATGTAGGTGTCATGACATACTACCTTGGCATCGAGGTGCACCAAATAGATGATGAGATGTTTATTTCCCAATTCGGATATGCTGCAAATGTACTTTAGAAACTCAACGTGAGTGACTGCAAACTTGTTAACACTCCTATTGAATATGAGTTGAAGTTATCAAAGTATGACTTGGGATCCAAGGTGGACTCAATCTTGTTTAGAAGTCTAGTCAAAAGTTTGTGCTACTTGACTTGTACGAGATTAGACATTTTTTATGTCGTTAGGCTAGTTAATAACATGGAAGTTCCCACCATGTTGCATTTCAAAGCTGCCAAATATATTGTACGATATCTTAAAGGTACACTAGCTTGTGAGATGTTTTATACATTTGGTAAGAATTTTAAGTTTGTAGGGTATGGTGATAGTGATTGTTCTGATGATTTGGATGATAAAAAAAGTACAAGTGGCTCTCTTTACTCTTTTGAAGATGCTACTTTCACATGAAGCTCAAAAAAAGTAATTTATTGTGATGCTCTTAACGTGTGAAACAGATTATGTTGTTACGACTTCTTATGCTTGTCATACATTTTGACTTCAAAATTTGTTAAAGCCTATTAAATTGATAAAAACATAGCCTATTGACAATTTTCTTGATAACAAGTCTGCAATTGCCTTATTGAAGAATCCACTTTATCATGATCGCACTAAGCATATTGATACCAGGTATTAGTTTATTCAAGATTGCACTTTAAAGAATGAGATCCAAATTAAATATGTGAAGTCCCAAGATTAGACTGCTAACATTTTAACCAAGCCACTTCAACTTGATGTTTTAAAATGTTAAGGTTTCTACTTGGTGTGTTACGAGATGATCATGTTTAAGAGGAGATGTTAGTATTTATATTAGATATGATTTTTGTATCATAATTTGGTCATGTTTTTACATTTATAAAGTCCATGTATTTGCATTTATGTAGTTCATATATGTGTATTAATTTATATGCATTTATTAATATTTATTTATGGTTCATGTATGAATTAATTTATAAGATTCATGTATGTCATAATGTTTCATGCTCATGTAAGCACTATATAAACTCATGTAAACATATAATTTGAAATCAAGATAAAGAAACAAACATTCCAAGTTTTTTTATTTTTTCTCTCCTTCCTCTTCAAGAAACCTTGTGTTCTCCTAAGGCAAAATGCCTAAAATCAAAATATTGTAGTGCCTCAAGCCTTGAGAATGGTAATATGGGCTGGCGGCCTTCTTAGTGATTGGCATAGCCTTTTGTTGGGGAGGAATCTTCTCTCCTATGGGTGGCATTGGAGAATTAGTAGAGGCATGGACGATAACATCTGGGAAGACAAGTGGATTCTTAGGCCTATAAATTTCAAAATATTATTGCTTAAACCAAATAGGGTTAAAGAAGTGGCTAAACTGATTGTTGGGAAAATAATGTTTGAATAGAAAAGAAAGAAAATGTTGATTAGTCTCATATTGATAAAACAGAAAAATTATAGATAAAAGGAAACATTGAGTAGTTTCTTTGATTGGAAGATAAAGAGACAATGGGCCCAAGATGGCCCATATTCATAGTTTATTAGAACTCATTTGTTTAATTGGATCAAAGACAAAGGTCTTGGGCCTTGAGGCCTTGGTCTATGATCCACTGAAGCCTATTTATATTTTTAAAATCTTAAATTTTGAATTAAACTGTGATTAACTGTCTTAAGATAGTTTTTGACAATTTTCTAAATTATGATTCACTGAATTGGTGACTGTCTGAAATTCGTACCCCTTTGATTAACACCTTTTCTAACATAATAAATAACACTTTATATATAGGAAAAAAACATCTTTCTACGCACTATTTGAATTTCATAAATTCTTAGCTATTTCAGTTTGACAGAACTCGAAATCTATTGCTAGAATTTTGAGTTTAAACAGTTGTATCCTGGGAGACATATTCCACAGGCTTTAAGCACACGAGAAGGGAATTATTTCTGTCTTAGGACGTTGCCACTGCAAGCCTCCGTTCCGGTTATTCTTTATTTTATTTTTCCTTTGAATTTATTGTTATCAGTAATTGAATATTAGTTGGCACTGATAAATAAAGATGGTAATCTTATTGACTCCATTTTTCTTCCAGATCAAGACAACCAACTCATCCAAGGAATACCTCTATGCCCTCTTATTAAAGAAGACAAAAGAATTTGGTATTTTCACTAGTTCCGGAGAATGTATAGCTAAATCTGGTTACAATTTAGGGAAGGATGTAGCGGAGAATGACATTTTCAACAATAAGTGTCAAGGAGTTGCTAGTATCAGTTATAGATCAAAGACTAAGCCTTCTCTTTTCCTGGTGGAATAAGCTTCATATTCTTCATAGAATTAAATTATTCATTTGGAAGCTGCTGCATAATTTTATTCCTAGAAAAGATAAGTTAATTAATTAAAAGAGGAATTGTCTGATCCTTTTTGTGTATTTGTAATGTTTTTAGAGAAAATCTGTTGCACTAGTTCTTTAAATGTGAATATTCCAAGGCATTCTAGTTTACATCTCCTTAAGGGATGATTCTGGATAACATCCAAATGCGTTCAAGTTGGGCATGACAAATATGGGTGTCTAGATTCTTCAAGAATCAGAATTATAATCTATCTATTATATGGTTTTCAGAGGGGCTTTGGTGTCCGTGGAAGGAAAGGAGCCAAGCAGTTTCTAATGTCAAGTGTTGCAGCCCAATTGTGAGTTATTTCAAAGAGTTAGTAATTTCATGCACTGTATATTACATAGCTTCAAAGTCTGAAAGAATTCAGGATAATGGAGAGTCTTACATGCATCAGTTTTCAAATATTCCCTTAGATTTTTTTGAAAACTCTCATCAGGAAAATTGCTGGGTGCTTTCTTTTGTGGTTGCGATCAATTGCAATGGTCTTTGGAAGATCTCCTGTTGCAAGTTTTTTCAGTTTTTGGATAGAGAAAACTGTATTCCAAATACATACCAAACAAGGCTCAATAAAATTTTAACTTATTATGTTAAAAACTTAATGTGAAAACCTTATCACATTAATGATTTTAAGTACTTAAAAAATGGACTTAATAAAGCAAAGTAATGCATTGCCAAGTAATCTACACAAATGAGGTTCATTCTGACAAAATTAAGCAATATATATCTTAAGAGTTTTGTGCAGTTTTAATAAGTTGTTGTTTGAATTAAACATGTTTTAAAAGCAGAAAAATGGGAGATAAATGCTTTGCCTCAAATCTAAAAGTTCATTTGTGGAGGCTAAACTTATGTAGTTAACAGAAACAGTTCATGATATAAAGAAAAGAAATTAATTTAAAAAATAAGCAAATTAGTTTAATCATTAAATAACTAATTAATGTGAAACTATAGTATTAACAATACTTAACCTAAAAGTTCTATAATTGGTGGATGGACAACTTTTGTATATAATAGGAGAGCATGAAGTACAATTAAATTGATAATACTAATATTTTTTTGAAAAAAAAAGTAATAAATGACTAACACACCTTATGAACATTATTTAAGGGAGCCGTTAGTTTTTTTTTTTAATTAAAAGAACTTACCTAAATAAAATTAAAACAAAAAGATAGTTTGTTTATTTCTTTTTGCCAAATAAAACCAATATTGTCATGATCCAAATTTGAAAGAACCCATTTAGATCTGTTGTAAGTGATTTAATTAGATTGTAATTAATCATTATTCAATGTGTAAGATAAGTAAGATTGCATTAACTCAAAGATGAGTACCTGAATTAGTATGAAACTTGAGTAGAAGGATTGAGGCATGCACTAACAATGGTTCAATTCTCATTACTGTTACTGTTACATGTGTGTTCCTCGTGCCATAATATTCCTACTTCTGTAAAAGGATTAGTAGGCAAACTATTCTAAATTTGGAAAGAGTGATATCGAAGCTACATACACCAGATTAAAAGAGTGATTAGTCTCAAAGTATATAAAAGTTTGTTTGAAGACGCATCATCTAAAAACAAAAAAAAAGGGTAGGATTGCAGTTCAAATTACGATTTTATTTCAAGAGAAAAAAATACGTATAATTTTGTGTGTTTTTTTTTATTTAAAAAACATGTAGTTTTAAAAGAATACTCTATTAATTGTGTTACTATCTTTTTCTTGAATGATTGTAAAGTTATATGTGCATTGTGATTCCAAATTTGTGAGTCATGCTTCTAAAAATTTGGGTTGATTTATATTTATACTTATTACTTTCATGTACTTTTAAAATACATATACGACATGCTTTGATCAGTTTGTGCAACTTTCCTATCGCATTTCATGTGGAATTCCATTCTAGGATCCACACCCATCGTTTGGAACCAATCTTACCCGGTACAAAGCGATTCCCAAGAATCACGAGCTCTAGGACTCTGCTAACTTGCTGATGAGAGGTCGGCATGTATCAGAAGAATGAAGTCATGAGACACCTTTCATCATTATGATACTGTCTCGTCAATTTCATCGAGCAACGAGCAATGCTACTTCTTTTGCACGCCATCCCTTTTTTATGCGTTATGTCGAAATGTTGCTTATGATATGGACATGTATGTTCGATCTTCTTTTACGAGGAACGCAGTATTTTGGCTGGCTTTTGTGCTGTACGTAAGTGATCAGTATTTTTGAGACATTTTGGGGAGGATATGTAACTGATGGTCAATAGGTATGCAATTGTAATTTTTTTTCTTTTTTTTTTTTTATAATATTGTTTCATTAAATACAGTAAATTATTTTGATTTCATTCAAATATGTGTATATATATATATATTAATTAGAAAAAAATAGGTAAATTTGGGAGTGGTATAAATCGTAGTTCCTTGTTCTTAATCAATACCCATCTTGACATTGTACTAATTGTCCTTTGAATGTGTCATACCACTGTTTGGAGTTTTCCTCTACTTCAGACGGGTTCTTGGTGTCAGCACGGTGTGCTAATCATGAAGAAAAGAGGCCTAAGGGTCCATTCCGCCTCTTAAGCCAGTGTTAATCACCATCTCCAACTCTTCAACAAGCACCTTTTGGGACCTCATTAGTTATGAATACAAATTAGCGATACTCCTTCAGGTCTCCCAGACGAAGCCATGTGATATCCATGTTTGAGAGCTAAAGACATCTTTTATAGTAAAATTATTATATTTATGTTACATTATCAATTATTATATTTATGTTTCAAAATCAATATAGGGCATGTAAATCCAATTCTATGTATTAGTGACTATAATAATCAAAATGAAATTATAATGTGTATTTTTTTTAAATGTCTGATATGTTTAAGAAAAATGCTATTTTTCTTAATTAATTTTACTTTCATTTAAAAGTTTTCAACAGATAAACTTTGTGATAAATTAAAAATAGACAAAAATTTAAATAAAAACTTACATAAATTCGTAACATCAATTTGTGATACTAAATACATGTAGCAACACAATGATACGTTGGAAAATAAAATAATAATTGTGATACCAAATATGCATAATTTAAAGATTATGTAAGTGGTGATAATCTATAAAATTTTAGCCAATCATAATGTTTAAATTAAAAATCTATGATATATAAGTAGTCTACATATAATTAAGTTTTAAGTTTTGATTAATAATCTAACAAGCTCTATCAAATCTTATTTGATTAGATATCCTCGCCACGTTTCTGATGTGTTATGGTTCATTTTGGGTACTTAAGTATTTATGCAAACGCAGAAATAAAGTTCTGCTTGAAGAGTTTACGGGTTTCTTGTGCTATATTCTTTCGTAAATGCTTTTAGAGATACTGATGAGGATCTTTTAAGGGACTTTAGTCCATCATTCCTCCGGTATAAATTCCAAAATTGAAGCTACCTCTCGTCTTCCATCGCTAGAAATGCAGCTTGCTGGTCTCTGTGACATAAAGAAAAAGTAAAAAGTAAAATAAAACATATAAAGAATCTCATTTATGAGTTATTCTCGTGGCTGGTTGGTGTAGCTTGGAAGTGGTCGTCTCCTTGTACTGCTTATTGTTTACCCATCTTTTTTGGGGCTAATAGGCAAAAAAAAATTCATGGCATACATTTTTTTTATAAATTAATCTTATTTTTTTAGATTAGTAAAAAAAATAAACTTTTTTAATTTTATTCTAAATTTATCATAAATACAATTTACACAGTTAACTGCTACGTGTTGCTTATGTGACACAGGTAAAAAACTATCACGTCACCCTATTATTTATACTCACTTATAAATAACATTTATACTCATTTATACACATGACATAAATTATCTTATTTATAAATAATGATAAGTA
>JAJIYU010002142.1:0-31754 GCA_030144865.1 Tinospora cordifolia | reverse complement strand
TCATGTGTCAACCCACCATTTGCACCCAAAATTAATTTATTTAACTTATTTTATTTATTTTTCTCAAACTTATTTATCTTTAATTATTTGACAAAATTTTGGGGTATTACACCTGGAGTGGGAGTTTTCGAGGTATCCATGCCTCTATACACAAAAGAAGGTTGTCTTGGAATCTGAAAAACTACTCTCTTAGCAAAACAATCAAAATAAGCATGATAAGCTGCAAGCCCATCCATACCTAGTACGACATCAAACTCCAAGAACTCTAGCACTCTTAAATCAACAGACATTTCATATCCTTCATATTTAACAACACATTTCTCCTTACTATAATTACTCTAACAACCGCCCATAGCTATTACAGATTTGTTTTGCTTGTTTGCCTTTTCCCATTGAGGGTTCTGCTTCCCTCTTCCTTTTCTTGTTAATATTTACACTAGATGTGCTACTGCTACGTATTGCAACAACAACTATGGGAATTGCCACTACTTCCCCCGCATTCTCAGACTGCTCTGGCTCCAGTGGATGCAATATTTGATTCACTAGAGCTTCTAGGCAAATCAATTGTGCTCACAGTTGTTCATGACTGTGACAAATAGCATCCAGAATGGAATCAACCCATGTTGAAAGTCGCTCACTAGGTCCTGGTCGGGTCGACATTCTATAAACCTGGTAGGTTCATAGTCAAATAACCAACTCAGTACATAGCCAGCATATAGCATGTGCACAGCCATCCGCAATAGCAATAAATCAGTCAAAACATAATCCCTAACTAAGGTAACTCCCTAAGGCTCGTAAAACCAAGAATTTGATAACACAAAACAATAACGAGGTTCGTCGTGATGATACTGTCTCCACTTTGACATGCTGGACAAACTCCGAAGGCGTAGTGGGTTTTGTTCCACTCAAGGATTTATTGACGTCGCCTAGGTGAACACATTGTCTCAATGAAACACTCACCCCGCACTTATTAGCCTAGGGAAACTCCAGTAACAACCAATGTGGGACTCACACCTCTAGTACCCATGGAGTGGTTCTAATACAACTAACGCCGTTACGGATCACAAGCTCTACTACCACTATTGTCGCGACCCCTTCGCAGGTGACGTCACGATCGACATAGAATTCTCAAACATGTCAGAACTCTGACATGTCTAAAAACCCTGTAAGTCTTCTTAACCAAATCCCCCAATTTCCTAAAAATTTTGACAGAGTCACCTCTAAAAATATAAAATGTCACAAATTTCAAAACACCTGATAATCACAATAAATATACAAAAACCACATATTGTTTTCTTCATCCAGACAACCATACATCCACAAAATCCATCATTTGTTCTGATAGTACATTCAAATGACAACACATTTATATCTATTTTCCAAAATAGTAATCTAACTAATTTTTTTACACTTTTCACATACTATTAACTTTAAAAACCTAGTAACAATTTCACATCATCTTTCCTTTTCCTTTCCTATCAGAACCTGGAGAAAATGATTGTGAGTCAAATGAGCAAACAACAAGCTCAGTGAATAATCTAACTTATGGTATTATACGACCATCATATGTATAAAAACATGCAAGAAAAAAACAAATTTAAATCACTTGCAAAATGAAATAAACATAGCATACATGCGTAACGTAATGTGTGAACATGCATTTGATTTCATTAACATGCACTCTTTTAAAACATGAGCCATCTCCCTCCTTCCAGGTAACAGAGCGAATCTGCTCTTCACTGCGCAAATGATGAGTGCACTGGACCTCTAGTTATCCAATCGTCTACTCATTTCTATCTCATTTATCTCATGTCAAAAATGCACCAATTAAGATTACCATAATGGCCAATATTGTGAATCTATTCTCAGAGACTATGACTAATAGAAATGCTGCCATGTCAATAACCTACTTAGGTACATAATTGACATGCTACATGCACCAAAATTATTTTATGAAATTCAAATAAGTATGAAATGTGATATATATCATTCTATTTAATCAAAAGCAACAATTTTAATTTAATACCAATGTCAGATATAATATCACAAATAAAGATTACTCACAAATTACTATCCAACCAGTTCTTAATATCCAATAATAATCTTGTTCCATAGCACCAATCAAATCCTGTCATCACAAATCAATTTATATGCATCAAATCAAATTGTATAAATCATTTTTCACATATTTACTGCTCTTATTTGACCCAAGATAATCATTTAACTCCACCTATTGGTGCTCATTAACTCGAATATGCTTAATAATTTTTAATATTATTTTTCTGCTCATATAAAATAATTTTATAGCAGAAAATATCAAAATATAAGCTTTCTAATTATATTTTTATTAAACTTTCCATTTTCAAAAAATAATCCTATGGGTCAATCGCTCACCAAAATTTCAATTGATATCCAAAATTTATGAATTTAGTCTCGATGGGTACATATTTTCATTCTCTACACTCCTATGGGTTTCAATCAAGTTTTATTGGGGTTTAACACCATCAAAAATCCATCCAAAGGTTATAAAACTTTGGGTATTTATTTTAGAATATACAGGATAAACAAATGGAAGCTAACTATATATTTGGAATCTACTTATCACCATGTGTATTTTGGCATAACTTTTACTAAATTTTACTTACTATTAAAAAATATCCAATTTTTGGATATAGGTATAAAACACCATCTTCAGTAAAAAAATTATACCTATAAGATTGTAATACAAGGCTTAATTAGCATTTTAGCTACTAGAATCAGAGAAAATTACTTACCTATGCATTGAATCTGACGAAAAATCAGACTTTCCCTTCTTTTTTCCCTTTCTTTCTTTGTTCTATTCGTGCTTTTCTCTAGACATTTCTAGTTTGCAAATCTGGAAATGAAGATGAAATGAAAGAGACAACAACCATCACGTGCCACTTATTCAAGTCACACCATGCCTCCTCAAACCAAATTCAACCGTTCCACATATATTATCTAAGGCATGCTCACCATCCATTCTTATATATATTGACCAAATGCTTCATTCGTACATCCTATTAACTATCCGAATACGCCATTTATTTCATTTGTCTTTTTTCTTGTTTTTCTTTTTTCTTCCTCCAAACCAAACGTACCCCCAAATTGTTAGATTAATACATTTTATTTTATTTTTTTATTTGTGTGGCTCCAACAACAACATCTAACCCATATATATATATGTTCCAACCAATGAAATTTAACTTCTCCAATTAACTAACCAACACCCAATACATATTATCTTGCCTTTTGTCGTTTCTTTTACTTTCAATTACTCTCACACCATTTCAATCCAATTTGACGAGCCACCCACCATAAGATAGGATAGCATTTCATCTTAACTCACAATCTCCTCATGTATTTAATCCTACCTTTAAATAATATGGTTTATTTGATTTAACACATTTAATTTATCTCTCCCACATAAATTAATGCTACACCCCCTTATTATAATGATATTATTAATAATAACAACAACAACCACAATAGTAATAATAATAACACTACCGTTATTATTATTAATTTATCTAAATTTATTTATTTAAATAATTTTTTTCATGTCACATTATTTATACGGTTACGTACGTGTATAATACACGCTTATACACCCATATATCATGTCAATGTGTCATGAAAATTACGGGTTGTTACAAGTCAAATTAAGCTTTATTTCTAAAACTTTGGATATCGAGACTTGTGATAATGATCATTGCTTTGTACCAACCTATACCCTTTCACGTTTATCGTGCTACTGTTACTCTAGATTCATGTTACTAAGTTCTCACTTTGTCTCAGTGGTCTAGGGGTTTATAATTTTAAGTCGATAGCATTTCATTTATTTTTGGGTGCAGGAGTTTGGGTATATGCTAAAAATAATTATACTACATATATAACAAAAATCACCCAACAAACAAGCAAACAATGCACACTAACATAATGCAATCCCAGGCTTCCATCTGTACTCTTAGGTCTGGGCACCCCGTGCTACCCTCAGCCTTCCACACAGACTTCCATCTAGAATTACATTATACCCATACAATGATGCAAGTGTCTCGATATCCATGAATGCAAATATCCCACCATGTTTAACCAAATCCTTTAGTTAAAAATAATGCGACAATGCACCCACAGACATATTCTAAAGCTGACACAAGACCCATCGTATTTGACCGCCCCATCCCAGTACAATACAGTGCGTACGAGTTTAGCAAAAGAAATTGATCACTCACCAAACATGGTCTGTCATTCTCTGAATCCAGGATTCTTCTATACCCCCAAATCCCTATGTACCCCATCCTACATAGAGGCCAGAGATACAAGATCCTCTCAAACTTGGGTCTTGACCAAACAAGTGCGCGTTCATATACATTATCTGTCTCTAGTCAACGTCCTAAAAGCTTTTAGTTTAAGATTCACTTTACCCCCGAGATAGCACCTGGTCTCTACCTAGACCTAGGGTTTCATTACTTGGCTAATATGTTCTTTAGCGAAACCACCAAGTTTGACTCTATAATGCTTCTATGTGACACTGTGTCTAAAGTTCCAGACCTTTCCTGAGTAGGGATCAACCCTCAAGGATATCCTCCTAGAGCAAACATCAAACCATCGGGGACGTTCTTCCAAGGAAAAATATCCAGCCCTTAGGGACATCCACCCCAAGAGGACATCTGACCATCAGGGACACCTATCAGTACTTGCATCACACCTGCGATTGTGAACTCGAGCAAGTTGGCATTACCCTAGTTTTTCCTAGACTTCTAGCCACCTAATTGACACCTATCCATTTTTTTAATCCCTTTGTCAAAGAAATCAAATCAAATGAGAGATTCCTTTTCAGTGAAAATCCAATCTGATTAAAAAAAAAAATCAAGTCTAGCCTAGTGTATCTTAGTACTGGGCTCTGATACCACTTTGTGACACCCCGACCTCAGGTCCGGACTTCCCAAAATGAATCATCAGGTAACCTTCCCCCGAAGTCAGAGTAGACAAATTTCTTTCCTGTTTCCTATTTCCCACCTATATGCAAACCTATATGCATGCATGAAATAATTTATCTAAATAAAATAAGCAGTGGGACAATTCTCAAATCTAAAACATCAACTTAAAACCTGTATACAATTTAGATGCATGTATAATGCAATAGTTTAAATAAAACAACGTGGCAGAAGAAATCTTAATAATTAAAAATGAAACATCCTGTGTATAATCCAAAATATGAAAGTCTTGTTCAAAGTCCCAAAGTATAAAAATAAAAGATAGAAATATAAGTTGAAACAAAAATATGCATCTATCTTGTTTAATAATTACATCAAAATACATTTCAAACTAAAACAAAGTTGATCCTTTAGAGATTCTCCATGCAAAGCTTTAAAACCTATGAAATCATCGCCTATAACTCCAGTGGGTACCTGAAAATATAAAGTAAGGGAGCTCAAAAACCCAATGGATCTTTCCGACACATCACACGCATTATACAGATCACAATTCAAAACATTACAAACACTTCCACACATTAGGCGTTTAAAACATTTAATTGTTTTATGGTATTCTAAGACTGGAAGTGCCTAGCGCTCGGTATTCCCCTGTGGTCTGGGAAAGAGAAACATCAAATATCAATATGGTACGCCCTACGTACCTAGTATGCCCTGCATACCTTCGATCTAATATGGTACACCCTATGTACCTAGTATGCCCTGCATACCACTGTAACTACAGTCTAAGAAAGAAGTAGACTACGCAGTAGAATATTAACTTCCAAAGACAAATCAGCCATTGTAGGCAGCTTACTTTGGTGGGGATACCTACGATACGTCTTCAGTACCAGTGTAATAGGCGCTACATGGTACTAAGGTTCATCCATCCCATCGTAGGTATAATTTTTAATAATCCTTTAATCTTCTTTAGTGTCACCAGCAATTTGATTATCACAACACACAAACAATATAATGGGTAAAATAAACATTCAGTAGTTTCAAAACATTTCTATCATCAATTGTAAAGGAAAGCATTGAGCTGGACATTTTGATGTCAAGCATTTCAATTATCAAACATAATGGAAAGCGTTTAACCAGACATTAGGATATTACTACATCACTCCAATCAAATCCACACAATATTCTTAACATGCATCTAAAATTCCTAAAGCTACCAAACATCATGTTTTAAATTTAAAATCTATATAATAAGAGTGAGCAAGGAAATCTCGCCAACCTAAAATTTTCTCAGATTTCCTTTACCTCCGTTTGTCGTTAGGATTCGTACCAAAGATATAAATATGTAATCCACAATCATCATAATAAATCTTTTTAACTTAAGCTATTTAAGGATTCTTTTAAATTATTATTTTCCACTCATCAAGAATATTTGAATATAAGATTTTATATTTAACGTCTCAACAAATTAAATTAATGATCTCCGAATCTCCACAACCTCCTGAACTTCTATAACAATGTTCCAAACATCCATCCAAAAATCCAAAAGCATAAATAAAATAGCTCTAAGAAGAATAAGATTTTTGAGATTCAAACCTTAGGCCAAAAGCTCCCAAAGTTGGCTGATTTCTTGTTTCAAAGCTTTCCAAATATCTTAACATGTTCTTTACATTCCAAACAATTTAAGTAATCGATCGAAGATTAATAAAATTCTAAAGTTGAATTAATTAATCTTTATACCTGCTAAACCCTGATTTTTCGTTCCAAAACCCTCCAAATTTAGATTTTGCCCTCGAAAAATCTATTATAATTGAAAACACTATTCCACAGTCCATAAAGTTAAAACCAAATTATTCAAACTTTATTCAAGTGAAGGAAACACGTTCTGAACGTCAAAACCTTCGAACACCCCTTTGCAACTTGTTCATCACAGATTTGAATTTGAAAGGAAATTAAAAGGGTTTAATTCAATCCAAAATTCTCTTAAAATCCCTCTAACAATAACTGAAATTCTAATTTCATTTTTGAAGCTTCTCATGTGCAAAAATCTCAATTCTATGGCATCATGTTTTGTCATTTTCGTGCCCAAAAATTCAGATTGTGTTGCTGAAAAGTTCTCCATAGATCTAGGTTCGAAACTAGGGCATCACGTTAATTTGCTCTTCTTCATGAATTTGCTACGTAGGGTGTTGATGAATGTCGTATAAAGATGCACACAAAAAAATCATGATTTTGGGCTTTGTTCTTCACATGTTTCGTGCTCCAACGTCCAACACACTGCAACTGCCCCTTGCATCGTTTGTCGTTTTTCAACAGTAGTAGCTATGGATTCATTGTAACACCTCAAAATCTTACGAACGTGTACACGTCGCAATAAAAGAAATATATAAAATAAAATTGTAGGTTTGTAAAAAAATGAGAATTTAAAATAATTTAACAAAGAGAAATGTTTGTGAGTAGGTTTGAAAGGCGAGAATCAGACACTGATGGATTAAAAATTCAAGATTCGCTTAAGAAATGAAATTCGATTAAAAAATAAAAAATAAAAATGATGAAAGCTTACTTATTTGATTGAAGGAAATATTGGTTTTAGAATAGATTTTAGAATCAATTGAAAAAAAAAATAAAAAATCTAGGTTTTTGATTTTAGAATGGATTGAAAAAAAGAAGAAAATTCAGGAAACACCATGAAACAAGAAGAACAAAGAAAGAAGAATATGATTTTTCTTATGATTTGGGGATTTGATTTTGGGAAAAATGAATTTGGGGTTTTTCGTTTTGTGAGGTGCAAATCAAAAACAAAGAAAGAAGGATATGCGTTTTGTGATTGAGGGCAAAGACTAATTTGGGGTGTTGATTTTTGGTTTTGGTTTTGGTTGTGATGATCGAACGAAGAAGAAGACAATAGAAAGAAGAACGAAAACCAAAAATTTCTAGAGTTGTTGTTGCTGCGATTTGGATGAAGGAAGACCGAATAAGAAGATGACTAGTGTTATTTGGTGAGAACGAAGTAGCTGGTGCATTTCGACAAACAAGTAGCAGTAGCCATGGTCGCAGTCAAGAAAATGAAGAAGATGCACAACTGCCTTGTTGTTGGTCTGTGAAGAAGAGGAACAACGATGGAGAAGACGAGTTGCGGGTGTTGATGCATGAGGAAGAACGAAACCGACAAGTGTTGCTTTTGCTGCTGTAAATCATAAACAAAGAACGAAGAACAAAGTTTGGGTTTCACGTTTTGTGCGAAGAAGAAGAATGCATCTGTGTTTTGCAGCGATTGCTATGTCTGCTCGCGCGAAGAAGACGAAGATGCAGCTGCTACTGTTGAAGAACGAAGAAAAAAATAACTTGCTAGTGGGCATTGGGCATTGTTGGGTGAACAAGAACATAGCTGCAACTATGTTCTGTGTGGGCGCGAAGAAGAAATCCCAGATGTGCTTTGTGCGTTTGATGAGAAGAAGAATGAAGAAGACACACTATAAGTGCAAAATGGAGAACAAAACTGCGATTTGAAATTTTTTGGGCTTAGTGGCACCTTAGATTTGATTCTCCTTTGCGTAACAGCCACTTCAAACTTTTGGTGCTATTTGCAAAAATCAGATGATTCCCTAGATCCGTGAAGAACGAGTTGCGAAAAGGGGTTTCGATGTTCGAAACTGTTTGGAACATGACCCTCTAATGGATATTTTTATTGATTTTTGTTAGTGTTTTTGAGAAATTGAATGTTGGTTTTGGATATACAATAAATGAGGGCATCAAAACTTGTTTGGGCGTGGAACGAAGGAGAAACAAAAGCAGAGAGGTATAAAGATTTATTTTTCCTAATATTTGAACTAAAATTAGCTAGAAATCGATTATTTAGATTATATGAAATGTGAAGAATAGTTATAGATGTTTAAGTTGATTAGAAACAAAAATAGAGAATTTTGGGAATCTTTCAGTCGTAGGTTATATTCTTTAAATTCATGTTTCATTAGAAATGATTTTTATTTATGATCATGAAATTATTAAATTGATGTGGATGATAATGATTATCAAAGTTCAGGGGGTTGTGGAGATTTGGAGATTTATTTTAAATTTAGTATTTGATTATTTGCATATAAAGAAAGGATTTTAATATGTAAACCTTCCCATAGTTAAAGATCTAAATTTGGAACCCAAATTCATGTTTTAGTATTTTTAAATTATTAGTTTGGATTTAAATAAATTATTTGAAAGTGAATAAAGTATAGAAGCTTGAAAATTTATTATGAGATTTTTTATTTTTAGCTTGAAAGTTCAAATAGTAGAGGTATTATTTTTCTAAAATATAAGCATAGAAGTATTTTGAACAAAATTTTGATAAACACTGAAGATCTAGAAATAAATTAAAATGATCTTTATTTCAACTTTAAAAACCTTATTATGATCTAAATAAAATCAATTGAATATGAATTAATCTCTTTTAGAGATCAAAGAAGATGATCGAAGCAAGTTCGAAAAGTTTGAGATTTGAATATTAAATTTATTTTAGGACGGATAGAAGTTAAGAATTTTGAGAAGTATCTGAACTATAGATTATTTTTAAATTATCATAGATAAAACATAAGGACTTAGAAACTTATTGTGATGATGTTAAATTTCAAATTGAAAAATTCGAAGACTCAAAGAAATTTTTTTATTTTGATTATATGAAATTCTAGAATTTTGGAATGATCTTGAATTAATTGGGATTGATATTTAAACGTTATAATTATTTTAAAAATTATTTAAGCTTAAGAATAATTTTGAATGAAATTGAATGTGAATTAGGAACTTAGAAAAGTTTTATTGATTGTTGAATTTCAGATTTTTAAATTTTAGTGTATTGAATATCTCAAAGGAAAGCAAGGTAGCCTTGAAGTTCTACAGAATTAGGTAGGCGGGATTTCCTTACTCACCCGTATTATGTAGATTTTGAATTCAAAACATGATGTTTGGTGGCTTTAGAAATTTTAGATCCATGTTAGGAATATTGTGTGGATTTGATTGGAGTGATGTAATGATATCCTAATGTTTGTTTAAACGTTTTCCATTATGTTTGATGATTGAAATACTCGATATCATAATGTCCGATTAAATGCTTTCCTTTACAATCGATGATGGAAATCTTGTGAAACTACTGAATGTTTATTTTATACACTATATTGTTCACACTGTGTGGTGTGAAAATCAAATTGCTTGTGACACTAAAAGAAGATTAAAGGATTATTAAGAATTACATGTACCGGTATGATGGACGAGCCCCAGTACCTTGTAGTGCCTACTACACTAGTACTGAAGGTGCATCGTAGGTATCCCCACCTTGGTAAGCCGCCTACGATGATTGATTTATCTTTGGAAGTTACTATCCTTGTAGAGTTTACTCCTTTCTTAAACTGCGGTTAGGGTGGTATACAGAGCATTACATATTGGATCGATGGTATTGAGGATGCACGATATTGATGTTGATAGATATTGGATGTTGTAACACCCAGGTCCCTTGTCTCGCAGGTTCCCTTGGGCCGTGCTCGAAGAAGATGCACCCTTTCTACTGGGGAATCCACCATCGTATCATCCAACGAGAACTGGAGCGCTACTTAATTTGTCTACACTCTATTTCTTTCTTTTGATCTCTTTCTATCTTTCAGGTGATAATAAAATCAATTTAAGATAGACGTGAATTTTTTTTTTTTTGAAATAAACTTCTAAGTAAATAAAATGTGTAACACCCCCAACTCCCGATCCTATCACATACGTTATAGGCGAAGTGGTTGTCTCGTAGCTTGAGACTTCATTTCTTCTGAGTGTAGTCAATCCTGCTTTCTATCTGAGAATTGGGGATATTACTTTTTCTTTTCATCATTTATCTGTTAGTTTCATCAGATCATATCCCAAGGTATAGAGTATAAATACAACATAAATACAATAATCTCAGTATTTCAAAATAACTTAAAACATTGATTTATAATCAGAGTTACGAACAATTCTGTGGGTTCCATATCCATCTTTTGATAATACAAATACTATCGACATTGACATGATCAATTATAGTGGGTCACAAGCCCTACAATACAGTTCATTTTCTACTATCCTCATACTGTGAGACACACTATTATTAATTTACATTGATCTACTAGGGCGATGTCTTCAATAGTTACCTAAAAAAATTGATTGGGTGAGCTCAAGAGCCCAGTGGATCATACACAGTACATCCATAGCATTATTTAAACAAAACACTAAACATGCAAACACTTATCATCCATTAGGCGTTTCAAACATTTATTTATCAATAGTTGTCAATTAGACCGAAAGGGGTTAACCTCTGTGTTCCAGATCTTGGGAGAGAGATCAATTCTGAATCTCAAACCCTTTTCTAGGATCATTTCTGAAACCCTGTTCATTCAGGTGTCAATCATGACAACCTGTTATAATTCTGCATGGAACACACAAGAAGGACATTAGTCCCTGTGCCGGTACGTGGTTGAAATCTTTATTTAATTTTCTTTTTGTGAACAAAGCATAATAAAATAAATATTTCATCAATAATTAAACATTCCATCAGCATGACATCATAAATCAATATTTTAATAAATGAAAACAATGACTGTCGATTTCTGATGTAGAAGATCGTACAAGACGCAACTACAAAGCATACTCTCTCGGTCATAAATAAATTAAAAATAAACGAAAATCTTTTACAAATCATTTAGTCAATAACCTTGCATATTTCTAGGCATTCAAACAATGCAAACATCACATATTCAGCATTAAAATTCAAATAATACTAGAGAGTAAAGTAATCACTTCCACCTCAGTAGTATTTCTCTGAATCCTTGCAGTATTATCTCAACTTGTTTTGAGTCTTTGACCAACAGTCTTCAGGATCTACGTTTCGAAAATGTGATTTAATCGATGCCCATGAACAGTACCGTATATATGAATAGTGCTAAATAGTAACAGTGAACAGTATCGTATGAACAGTACATATATCTGAACAGTAAACTACATATGCATTCTGAAATGAATGACAACATCTCCAATCTTAAATAAAGACTAGAGTAGAGTGATTATACCTGCTTTGATTAGAAAGACCCTCCAATTGCTTCAAAAGAGGCACCCAACAGTAGATCTTCACTACTGCTATGTAGAAACTGGGGTTTTCCCCTTCCTACTACTATATTTGTTGTCTAAAACAGCTAAAGGACAAGAGAAGAGAAGAGAGTAAGCAAGAAAATTCTTTCTTTCTTGTTGGAATGAATTTTCAGAATGGGGGGGTTTATATAGATTTTTCTGGTAGAAAAAGATGAAATCGCACAGTTACAAATAGTTTGTTACTGTAGCTACAGTGCTTGTTATTGTAGTTACAGTAACCACTCAAAGTTATTTTGTCTGTCGACAAAATAGTAACCGTATTTGTGAACAGTAACCATATATTTGAACAGTAACCGTATATTTAAACAGTAAATTTTTAATTTTTTTTAAATTGTAACTCAAATTTTGGGTATTACAACAGTAAAATTGCAAGTATTACAACCTACCCTCCTTAAAATAAATTTCGTCCTCGAAATTTATACTTATCTACGTCAATGTTGTTTGGTTAAGTATTGTGGGTGAAGAGACTTGGATATTTGTTCTTCATCTCGCTTTCCAACTCCCAAGTTGCTTCTTCCAAATCATGATGTCTCCACAAAACCTTAACAAGTGGAATTTCCTTGGTTCTGAGACTCTGTACCTTACGTCTAATATTCTAATTGCTAGTTCCTCGTAAGTTTCATTGTCTCGAAGTACAACTTCCTCCCAGTGTATGATATGTGATGGGTGTGGTTTGTACTTCCGCAACATCGATACATGGAATACATTATGCACTGAGGACATTCGGTTTGGTAAGTCCAGCACATAGGCGCACTCACCAACCCGCTTGAGTATCTCGAATGGGCTGATAAACCTCAGTGCTAGCTTCCCCTTGATCCCAAATCGTCTTATCCCTTTCTGTGGACTAATCTTCAGGGAAACTCTGTTACCTGGTTGAAATTCTAGAGGTCTTCTTCTTTTATCTGCATAACTTTTCTGCCTACTCTGAGCTACCATTAGCCTCTTCTGAATCTTCTTGGGTGTTCTTTTCTTCTACCAATTTTGGTCCTGTGAGGACCCAATCCTCAAAGTCTGCCCAACAAGACGGTGATCTGCAAGGTCTGCCATAGAGTGCTTCATATAGAGCCATCTTGATACTTGCATGATAACTATTGTTATAGACAAACTCTGCTAAATGTAGGTACTTGTTCCAGTTGCCCTGAAAATCAAGGACACAAGCTCTTAACATATCTTCTAATATGTGAATGACCCTTTTAGATTGTCAATCGGTCTGAGGATGGAATACAGTGCTCATGGTGAGTCTGCTTCCTAGTTTTTTTGCAAACTCTGCCAGAACTGAGAAGTGAACCTAGAATCTCTATCAGACACGATGGTTGTGGGAACACCATGGAGTCTGACAATTTCCTTGACATATAGCTCTCCAAGTTTTCCAACGGAATCTGTAGATCGAATGGGTAGGAAATGAACTACTTTCGTCAAACGATCCACAATCACCCATATTGTGTCTTCCCCCTTTTGATTCCTTGGCAGGCCACTGACAAAGTCCATCGCGATGTTGTCCCACTTCCATTCTGGTATCGAAAGTGGTTGTAACATCCCTGAAGGTTTCTTGTGCTCTGCTTTTACTTGTTGACATGTTAAACATCTAGAGACATATTGGGCTATGTCCCTTTTCATGCCCCTCCACCAGTAAGCCTTTTAAGGTTTTGATACATTTTATCTCCACCTGGATGCATCATATACTTGGTTTGATGAGCTTCATTTAGTATTGTCTGCTTACTTTGCCCATTCTGAGGTACATAGATCCTTTTCCCGAACCTTAAGATATTTTCAGCATCTAACATAAAGTCAGAATGCTTACCTTGTGTAACTCCCTCAATCAAACTGGTAAGCCATTTGTCTTGTCTTTGTTCATCCCTGATTTGATGCAGAAGATTCGATTGACAAGACATAGTGTAGAGGTAGGCTTGTGTTTCATTCAGAGTTACACCCAGCCTAAAGTCATCGATCAACTGGTACCTCTGGCCTTTTTCTTCCACCTGTTTGTTGAACTTTCTACTCAAGGCATCAGCCACTACATTGGCCTTCCCTGGATGGCAGTGTAGTTGAAAATCATAGTTTTTCAAAAACTCCATCCATCTTCGTTGCCTGAGGTTCAACTCCTTTTGGGTGTAGATGTACTTCAAGCTCTTGTGATATGAAAATAGATCAAATTTATCACCATAAATCTCCAAATCTTCAGGGCAAATACAATGGCTGCTAACTCTAAGTCGTGAGTGGGGTAGTTCTTCTCATGGACCTTCAGTTGTCGCAAGGCGTAAGCAACTACTTGTCTTCCTTGCATCAATACTGTTCCCAGTCCATTTAGTGATGCATCAGTATAAAGGGTCAAAGTAACCCCATGGGTTAGAGTGATTAGGATGGGGGCCGTAGTTAACTTCTTCTTCAGTTCTTAGAATGATTGTTCGCACTTCTCATCCCAATTGAACTTAACTCCCTTCCTGGTTAACTTGGTCATAGGTTCAACTAATTTAGAGAAATCTTGTATGAACCTTCTGTAGTATCCATCCAGGCCTAAGAAACTCCTGATCTCCGTAACTGTCTTTGGCTGTTGCCAATTCATGATAGCTTCCACCTTCTCTGGATCCACAGAGATGCCTTCTGCTGATATTACATGGCCAAGGAACTTGACCGTCTTCATCTAGAACTCACACTTGCTGAACTTGGCATATAGTTGGTGACCTTTGAGGGTTTCCAACACTATCCGCAAGTGTTCCAAATGTTCGACTTCTGTCTTTGAATAAATTAGAATGTCATCTATGAATACCACTACGAAGTGGTCAAGATATTGTCTAAACACTCGGTTCATTAAATCCATGAATGCCGTTGGGGCATTGGTCAGACCAAAGGGCATTACAGTGAACTCAAAGTGTCTGTATCTCGTTCTAAAGGTTGTTTGGGATATATTTGACTCTCGGATTCTCAACTGGTGATAGCCTGACCTAAGATCAATCTTCGAGAAATGAGTAGCTCCCCTCAATTGATCAAATAAGTCATCTATCCTTGGCAAAGGATACCTGTTCTTTATGGTTACCAGATTTAATTTTCGATAATTGACACACAACCTCATGGATCCATCTTTTTTTTTCACAAATAATACTGGAGCTCCCCATGGTGATTCACTGGGTCGAAAGAATCCCTTTTCACGGAGTTCATCCAACTTGGCCTTGAGTTCAATTAGTTGTACTGGTTCCATTCGATAAGGAGGAATAGCTATAGGATTTGTGCCTGAATAAAGTTCAATCTTGAACTCTACCTCCCTGTGTGGTGGTAGTCCAGGTAAATCATCTGGGAATACATCTGCATATTCCCGTATTACAGGTATCTCCAAAATCTTCTTAGGTTCTCCAGATCTAATATCATCCTCTAGTAATTGTTTGAAGTCATCACTCTCTTTTAGACAATGTAACGTGGCTGTCATAGGACTCCGAGGTAGTTTCTGCATATCCCCATTGACTTTTACTAACTCTCCCGATGGTAGAATTAATGTGACTCTTCGTCTTAGGCAATCGATCTGAGCCTGGTGTTGAGTCAACCAGTCCATACCCAGTATCACATCATACCTTGGAAAGGTAATAGTCTAAGGTCGACAGTTATTAGTTTGTCTCCAAATCTTAATTCACATGTGCGAACTTTCCGAGTAACTATATTGTCTCCTATGGGAGTGGACACATGTAATAGTTCTGGTGATGTGGATGTCACTAGTTGTAATCTCCTGACTAGTTCTTCTTACACAAATGACTTAGTGGCACCCAAATCAAACAAGATCTTTACAGCAATGTTAAATAACAGGAATGTACCTTCAACAGCAGGGATTTGGTCTTCAGGGGCATCAGTGATGGCAAATACTCTAGCTTGGTTTGGCCCACGGCCCTGGTTTAGGTTTTGTCCCCGACCCTGATTTTGATTTTGCCCCTGGGTGTTATTTTGTGGAGGCAGTTGTTGTAGAGGACGTACATTCAGTGCTCCACCTTGATGATTCAGAGCTTGTTGCTGTTGTTGTGTCTGAGTTTTGGTGGAACAAAACTTTGCTAGGTGTCCTCGCTGATTATAGTTGAAACATCGCCCTTGACGTCTGACCAGCTCTAATTGTTCTTCCGTCTTGGGTCGGTTTTGCCCTTGGGGCATTTTGTTTCCATCCCCTGATTGGCATTCCTTCTCTTCTGATCTCCTTGGCGGTCTTTGTCCCCTCCTGGTCTCTTGTTCTTGTTCCTCAACCTTTGCTCGAAGTTCAACTCTTGTTCTAAGGTTAATGCCTTTTCTACGACTTCTCTATATGTTTTTGGGCAGGTTGTCCTGATTTAATTTTTGGATTTCAATCTTGAGACCCTGAGTAAAGCGATTGACCTTCTGCTTCTCTTCACTGATTAATTCAGGTGAAAACTTAGCCAATTCGATAAATTTGGCCTCATACTCGACTACCGTCATCTCTCTTTGCTTCAGCTAGACAAAGTCCTCCTGCATCTTCGCCAGTGTTGCTTCAGGGAAGAATTGTGGTAAAATATCTCTTTAAACTCTTTCGAGTTCATTCTGCTAACTTTAACAATCGGGTCGGCCTTTACCATTCGCCACCAACTTCTAGCTGGTCCCTTGAATTGATGGGTGGCTAGTGCTACTCTCCTAGGACCTGTTACTCTCAACACATCCAGGTGTTCTTCTAATTCTTGGTACCAATGGTCAACTGCTAAACTATCCGTGGTACCATAAATCTGTGATGGTCCTAGCTTCTTCAACTCTAACAACAATTTTCTGTGCTCATTGTCTTCCAAGTCCTCTAGTTCTTCCTGATGATCTGGAATCTCAGGTGTTGGATTGCCTGCTGCATCAGAATCTGTTGCTGCACCTGCTGCTGTAGTGCCGCCTGAGGTATTATTAGAGATAGCGTCTGTTCTATCCGCTCCACTAATCTTCTGGTAACCTCATTCATCAGATGTTCCATCCTAGCTTCAGCCATGCCGTTTTGTGCTTCCTGAAAGTCAGTGTCATCAGATGTAGCAACCCTAGGTTTAGCCATTACCTACACATTAACGCCAATTTAGTATTCATTTTTGTTATTTTTGTTTAGTTCGTTCTATCATGATTCTAGAGTTATGTTTCTAGGTTCTCGATTTGTCTAGTGGTCTAATAGTTTATGCTTTTACCTTCTTTTTGTGCATGGGTACAAGATTTGGTTTTAAAACAATTAAGCGATAAAGCATGCATAGCACACAATCATACAATTAGGCTAGCACAATAAGGTTTCAAGCTTCCACCTAAGCTTTCAGGTTCAAGTGTCTCATACCACTCTACCCCTTCTACTTAGGTTTTCACCCAAGACAAAGCTGCGCCCAAACAATTTCGCAAGTGTCTCGATGTCTAAGGCTTCCCAAGCTCTACTACACTTGACTGTCCCATACCAGCCAAACATAGGAAAACAAGTTCGTACAAAGCCATCGATCACTCACCATACATGGTCTGTCATTCTCCGAGTCCAGGATTCCTCTATATCCCTGAATCCTATGTGTCTCGTACCACATAGAAACCAAAGATACAAGATACTCTCGATCTCGTGTCCTGACCAAACAAGTGTTTCGTTTTCACATGTTATCAATCTCTAGTTTATGCCCTAAAAGCTTTTATTTATGATTCATTGTGCCACCCTTAGCAGCACCCAAGTTTCTACCTAAGGTCTCTTTCTTAGACCTAGGTTCTTAAATCCTTGTCAGCATCTCTTTTGAATCTTAGTGAATTCCTAGCCCTTAATTACTACTTCCTTGTTTTTATCTCGTAAGAAAATAAATGTATTCTTCAACTCTAACTACTCGTATGAGCTGGTGGGACAACCTCCAGATCGGACGGCGAGACCGAAGTCTACTTAGCAACCGTGCTTTTTAGAACGGGATAACCCATCTCCCTTTCAATGTTTAGCTTTACTCGGGACAAGGCTTATCCACTATCAGCTCAACTTGTAATCTTTGTATCCAAACAAAACCGTTGAAAACATATATCTCTTTTCGAAATAATTTTTCAAAATCATTTTAGTTTCCAAAACAGGAGATAGGGCTTTTAAATTAAATAAATAGTCTTATCTGACTAGTCAATTCCTTCTAATTCTTGCCCAAGGCATATAAAGCCTAGGCTTTGATACCACCCCCAGCTCTTGGTCTTGTCACATACGTCATAGGCGAAGTGGTTGTCTCGTAGCTTGAGACTTCATTTCTTCTGAGTGTAGTCAATCCTGCTTTCTATCTGAGAATTGGGGATATTACTTTTTCTTTTCATCATTTATCTGTTAGTTTCATCAGATCATATCCCAAGGTGTAGAGTATAAATACAACAGAAACACAATAATCTTAGTATTTCAAAATAACTTAAAACATTGATTTATAATCAGAGTTACAAATAATTTTGTGGGCTCCATATCCATCTTTTGATAATACAAATACTATCGACATCTGACATGATCAACTATAGTAGGCCACAAGCCCTACAATACAGTTCATTTTCTACTATCCTCATACTGTGAGGCACACTATTATTAATTTACATTGATCTGCTGGGGCAATGTCCTTAATAGTTACCTGAAAAAAATGATTGGGTGAGCTCAAGAGCCTAGTGGATCATACACAGTACATCCATAGCATTATTTAAACTAAACACTGAAGATGCAAACACCTATCATCCATTAGGCGTTTCAAACATTTATTTATCAATAGTTGTCAATTAGACCGAAAGGGGTTAACCTCTGTGTTCCAGATCTGAGGAAAGAGATCAATTCTAAAACTCAAACCCTTCTATGAGATCATTTCTGAAACCCAATTCATTCAAGTGTCAATCATGACAACCAATTCTAATTCTGCATAGAACACACACGAAGAACATTAGTCCCTGCGTCGGTACGTGGTTGAAATCTTTATTTAATCTTCTTTTTGTGAACAGAGTATAATAAAATAAATATTTCATCAATAATTAAACATTCCATCAGCATGACATCATAAATCAATATTTTAATAAATAAAAACAATGTTTGTCGATTTCTAATGTAGAAGATCGTACAAGATGCAACTACATAGCATACTCTCTCGGTCACAAATAATTTAAAAATAAAGGAAAATCTTTTACAAATTATTTAGTCAATAACCTTGCATAATTATAGGCATTCAAACAATGCAAACATCACATATTCAGCATTAAAATTCAAATAATACTAGAGAGTAGAGTAATCACTTCCACCTCAGTAGTATTTCTCTAAATCCTTGCAGTATTATTTCAACTTGTTTCGAGTCTTTGACCAACAGGCTTTAGGATCTATGTTTCGAAAATGTGATTTAATCGATGCCCATGAACAGTACCGTATATATGAACAATGCTAAATAGTAATAGTGAACAGTACCGTATGAACAATACCATATATATGAACAGTAAACTACGTATGCGTCTTGAAATGAACAACAACATCTCCAATCTTAAATAAAGACTAGAGCAGAGTAATTATACCTGTTTTGATCAGAAAGACTCTCCAATTGCTTCAAAAGAGGCACCCAACAGTAGATCTTCACTACTGCTATGCAGAAACTGGGGTTTTCCCATTCCTACTACTATATTTGCTGTTTAAAACAACTAAAGAACAAGAGAAGAGAAGAGAGTAAGCAAGAAAATTATTTCTTTCTTGCTGGAATGAATTTTTAGAATGAGGGGGGGGGGAGGGGTTTATATAGATTTTTCTGGCAGAAAAAACAAAACCGCATAGTTACAAATAGTTTGTTATTGTAGCTACAGTGTCTGTTACTGTAGCTACAGTAACTACCGAAAGTTATTTTGTCTGCCGACAAAATAGTAACCGTATTTGTGAACAGTAACCGTATATTTGAATAATAAATTTTTTTTTTTAAATTGTAACTCAAATTTTGGGTATTACAACACTAAAATTGTAGGTATTACAAAATGATTAGTAAAATTTCAACTAAAATGAGAAGCATCGAGTTCAAATTTAAACAAATTAAAAATCTCTAAAATAAATTCAAGCCATTTAATCACATATGAAAGATCAGTCTAATAAGAAAGGGACACAGGCCTTGTTCAATTAAGTACAAAAATAAAATGCGCAGAAAAATAGTAACCTCCCTAGCGAGGTTTCACCAACCTAGAGATAGTCAACTCACACTATGTTAGCTGTCACTTAATATATAGAAAGGTGGGGTGAGCTCGAGAGTTCATTAGATCATACAACACATCACTAGCATTATTTAGACCAAAATACCAAACATGCAAGCACTTTCATTACATTAGGGTGTTTCAAACACTTTATTATTTTTTGTCGTAATTAAGACTTAAAGGTTTGTGGCCTCAGCGTCCTCCTCATGGTCTGGGGGCGAATCCGGTGGTAACGCACGAAGGCCAATTGCCTTTTGGGACCCTGGTAGGGACATGAGGTTCGAAGTGACAACCAGCCCCGTAGCCAGTCTAGTTGAGGATACCCACGATGACACCCAAGGGCCGGTCACTACGTCGGTATGTGATTTTTGTCTTAATTTAATCTTCTTTAGTTTCACAATTATATTGCAAATCACACATCATAAGTAATACGTCAAATTGCATGTCAGTCATTCGTGCTAACATTTAAAAGATTCAATCATAGCATGAACTACTTCATTTTATCTAAGCATGTGAGTGTGAAAATTTTCAATCAATCATCATGATAATTCAACATCCAATCAAACATTCAAATCAATAGTCACTCAAGAATAAATCCTAGCATGCTTCTAATTGCGTGATTAAATTAATCAATTGTCACACCCCACCGGGCCCATTGGTCCCATCGGACCTACGCCGCGTGGCGGCCGCATGGCGTACCACGTGGCGGCTGTGACTCACTAGGTACTGTCCCCTCCCCTAGGGGTTTTCCTTTGCCTCCGCAGAGATTTGAACCTAGGACCTGGGGCTTAAGTACCTAGTTCATTCCTCATCAGCTACCATTGAGCTACTAGCTCAATGGTAGCGGATGATGAAAGAAATAAGTACTTGAGCCTTAGGTCTTAGGTTCGAATCTCCGTGGAGGCGAAAGAAAACCCCATGGGGGGGAACAGTACCTTGTGAGTAACACGCCATGACGTGGGTGGGTCCCGGTGGGTGTTACATCAATCATCATGTTTAATATTTTAACTCTGAATAATAGTAGGGAGTGTAATAATTACACCCACCTTTTTTTTGAGTCGTTCACACCTTCGCGCTGCCCTAATATTCTTGACTTGAAATTAAAGTCAAAATAATTAACTAAATAAATTCTCAAGTTCCTATCATTAATCCTAAAATGGATTAGAAATAATCTAAGCTCATATTTTAGACAAAATAATCCCTCCACTATTTTAAACTTTTAATCTGACAATAAAAATTCAAATAATCAATTCTCACATCCCCTATAATTTATCCACTATAAATGAGAAATATTTTAAAGCTTGGATACTCTTAAAACTTCCATATCCATTTTTTTCGTAACTTGGAGTCTTTCCCAAAAATCCATATTTCTACTTCAATTTAACTAAATTAAATTTCAATATTTAAAAATCCTTTAAAAATCTTTTAACTCTCAAATAAATATTTTCTACTTCAATATGATAGTTCTAATATTTAATATTTACATCAAGACACCAATCATATTTCTTTCTATGCCAAAATCATCCATTCGTATAAAAAATAACTCTATTACGAGCAAAATAAGGCTTCCAAATCTAAAATCTGAGCTAAACTCTAGAAATATTAATTATCACCTGAAAATATTTCTAAACCTTCAAATCCCATCCCTCGTACTCATTTGCAAGATATAATTTATTTTCACTATAATCAACTCAAGAATTTAAGATTGATAGGATTATATTTCACTCAGAAATATCCGATTAAGGATTTTCAGCTCCTAAACTGTTAATCTGAAAATAGAAATCAAGATCAAGTAATAAATTTTCAAAAGTAGTTCATTCATATTTAGTTAATTCAATTCCTATTAAAATAAGGTTTTCATATCTAAAAATCTAAATTAAACCCTAAATTACTAATTATTTTATAAGAAAGTTCTAAGCCAACGTCCTTCGATTTTAAATAAAATAATTTCACCCTCAAAACTTTCTAAGAAATTCTTTAAACTCCTAAATAAATAATTTTTCTTAACTAAAACAATCCTAATGCTTCACATTTGCATAAGACCCCAAATAAATTTAATTTTCGATCTCCGACCTCCGTAAGCTACATAGATAAAAAATAATAGTTCTAACCAAATCATTGAATAAGGTTTCAATTTCATATATATATATATATATATATATATATATATATTTAACTACTAAAGCTTTAGATTTTCTAAATTTCCTTCCGTGCATCTAAAATTAGAAATATAATTAATTTTCAGCTATCAAAAATTTAGAAATCTTAAAACATACATATTATACCTCTTCGCAATGATTTTCCCCTTTCGTTGCCTTTCGAAACTGTGATTTGATGTCCTAAATTAGATTTGAAAGGAGTTCCGAACAACCATTCGCTAGATTCCTTCTCGCGACGATGTTCTTCACGGTTTTGCTGCACAATGCTCCAAGAATCGTCAATGGTAGCTTCTCAGATTTGAGCTCCAATGGTGGCTGTCGGGTCAGGCACGAACTAGATCCGATGATGGGTTTTCATTCGTCTTCCTCCACGGCTAGCAGCAACGCCCTTCTTCTTTGCGGACGGATGGACAACAACTAGTTTCTTCTTTGCGAATCATGCACAACTACGATGTTCTTCTTCTTCTTCGCTAATCACGCACCAGTACATGCACAACGGCAACAAGGCTATAGATCTAGCGAGATCGAAGTGAAACAGTGACTGTTTGTTGTAGACCCGACGTGATTTGGAATGTGATGGTGGTTGGTTTGCAGATCCAGCATGATTTGGAATAAGATAGTGGCTGGTTTGTAGATCCTGCGTGATTTGGAACCAGATCATGGTTGGTTGTTGTTGATCCAGCAAGCTATGAACTAGATCCAATGGTGGCAACCTAGATCCAGTGGTGATGAATCAGATCCAGCATGGTTTGAGCTTGCAATGGTGGTTTTGACAGTGGTAATTGCAGATTCGTTCCTCTTCGCCCAACAATGCCAACAACAAGCTCTCATCTTCGTTCTTCCTCTTCGTGGTTTAGGAATGCACCAAAACCCAGCAACAATGGTAGCTGAGTGTCTTCTTCTTCTTATTCATTCGCAAGACGCAGCTGAATCTGTTGCTGTTTGGTTTGTTTCCTTCGCACACCATGCCTAAAACCCATCTGCAACTCCTCTATTCTTCGTGCAATGCAACAGCAACACCGATCTAGTGTTCTTCGTCTTCGTCAAGTCGAAACGTAACTAAAACTTGATGCTATCAGCGGTGTAGTAGCAACACCGATCAGTTCTCCTTTTTTGTTTGCTTTTTGGTTCTTCCTCTAACACTAGAATGAAGAAAACAAATGATCTTCTCCCCTTTTTTTGTGCTTTGTTTATGTTTGCCCAAACTTGAAGAGCAACTCCCTTATATAATTATATATAAGCATACATATATATTTTTATTTTTTTTATTTTTTATCTTTATTTTATTTTATTTTATTTAAGCACCCAATTAAAATTAATGGAATCAAGCCCATTTTTTTTTCAAATCATAATCTTTCATTTGTATACACACAAACACACAAATATATATATATATATATATATATTTCAAATTTATACTTTTTTGTCCACGAAACGACGTGTATGCTTTAAAAGTTTCAGGGTATTACAAATGTTTTCTTTCCTGGACCACAGGGGAATACCACAAGTGCCCAAGAATGACTCTTCCGGTCTTAGAGTACAACAAATCAATTAAATATTTGAAATGCCTAATATGTGAAAGTGTTTGCAATGTTTTGAGTTTTGATCTGTATAATGCGTGTGATGTGTCAGAATGGTCCATTGGGCTTTCGAACTCAGTCATTTTATATTTTTAGGTACCCACAAGAGTCTTATGCATTGATTTCATAGGCCTTAAAACTTTCCATAAAGAACTTCTGAGAGGTTAATTCTATTTTGTTTTAAAATGTATTTTGATATAATTATTAAATAGGATAGACACATATTTTGTTGTAACTCATTTTTCTATCTTTTATTTTATACTTTGGGACTTTGAGCATGATGTTTCATTTTTAATTATTGAGAAATTTTTCGCTGCTTAGTTTATTTGAATTAATTATTTCATGCATGTATATAGGTATCATATATGTATAAAATGGGTGAGAAAAAAAAAACAGGAAGAAAAATTTGACTACTCCGACTTTGGGAGAAGGTTACCTGATGATTTATTCTGGGGAATTCGAAATTAAGGTCAGGGTTTCACATTCATCTTCTTCACTCATGAATAGCAGCCATCTCCTTCTTCTTCGTTAGAAACTAAAGAATGTAGCTCCCTTGTTCTTCGTTCCTCTTCGCACTAGGTTGCATGATTGCCGCTCTTCATCTTCGTTTCAATCCAAACATAGTAGCAACTTTTAGATTTGGGGGTTTCTTCTTCTTCTTGCATGCCCAAATCAGAAAACCCCAATTTCGTTCTTTGTTCTCTATGCATTAATGGCAGCCAAGGCTGCCGTTCTTCTTCTTCTTCTTCGATCGACAGCAATAGCAACAACCAGCAATAGCTGCTTTCCTTCTTCCTCTTCTTCATGCACAGATGTGTTCCCTCTTCTTCTTCATCCACATTTTGCACAACCAGCTCGCAGTTCCTCTTTTTCACGCTCGAATTGCACAACTATGATTCCTCTTCTTTCTTGTTTGTCGCACCCAAAACTCACCAAGCCGTAATTTCTTTCTTGTTCTTGCTATTCGCCCAAATCAAAATCCCCAACTCAAAATGAAAGCATATCATTTTCTTCCAGTCGTTTCTGGTTCATGAAATCTCTGGGTTCTATTTTTTTTAAGCTTGGAAAGCAAGTTTCCATTCTTTCTTTATTTCAATCAATAAATATTAAATTTTATTTCTTAAACAAATCCTGAATTTTAATCCACCAATAATTTCATCAACTAATTTTTTATTTATTTTTACAAACCATAGTCTATGCATACATTTAAATAAAATATAGTTTTTAACTTATTTATTTCTTTTTCGTGAACCTCGTAATTTTTACTAAAATATTATTAATTTTAAAATCTATTTTCTACTCGTATTGTAAAGACTATTATTTACTTTTAACAATCTTTATTTATTTTTCAACATTTTAGTTCATCTAAGAATTATTTATATTTTATCTATGATTGTCGAATACCCATCATCATTTAATTTACTACTAGAGCATAAATAATAATATATATATTTTTATATTTTTTCAATTCCTACTCACAAACGTCTCTTCATTAAATTATATTGAATTCTCATTTTTCTACAAACCTACAATTTTTATTTTATATTTTTATTTTAATTGCGATGTGTACGTATTCATGAGATTTTGGGGTATTATAGTTAGACATGGACATACAAGAGACCTACCTCTAAATAGAACCAAAAAGCAAAGGACCACTAAAGGAATTAGGCTATCACCACATCACTTTTTCCTTTGTCAACAGTTGAGGAACCTGAAATGTCAGTAGACATGAAAATACATTGTAGACATGAAAAAAATGTCATGTAATTAATTTGCAGGGAATGTCTTTCTTATGTGGCGCTCAATAGCAATGAAACCAAAAAATGGTATTTAATACAAATAATTGTTGCTTTCACTTTGTACGATATTGGATTTTGGGCACATTTTTTATTTTTTTAAGTTATAAAAAATTAATTTAATAAGGTGACATTCTATGTGATTATTTATTTTACTCGGTAGAAATGAAAGGTTATATGCACAACCTCAATCTTTTTTGCTACATCATCTTGGTATTAGAAGTGGATGGTTGCATTTAAGGGATTTTTTTGTTGTCTAATGTCCATTTATCATGCGTGACATTCATATTTTTTCTAATTAGTAGTTGAATTTTAACCATATGAAAGTGTTACACAATTAATGTGAATGGATTATCTACCTTTTGTGACACGATCTAGTATTGAAATCAGTAAATGATCTTTAATGAAATAATGAATTACTCTTACTTTTTAAGACATTGAGTTTTGTGTCAACTTTCTTTTTGTTTTTTAAATAAAAACAAAATTTTTAATATGACGTTTTAATTGGCATTCTATTACCTTTAGAAATAAAGGTCATGTTTATTATTTAACTATTTTTTTGCTACATTATACTTATAGTAAAAATTTATGGTCACATTAGATAAGTATTTTTTGGTCAATGTTAATATATCTTTATGTGTCTCTATATTTTCTTTTTCAATTGATAGTTGTATTGAATACAATCATGGTGTCATTCTTATTAGCGAGATTTGTTCATGATTTGTTTTCGGTATAGCTGAAGGAGATTGAGACATCTCCGGTTGTAATTCATTAATAAATTCAAGCAACTGCTCATTTGAACAGTGAGTAGTCAATCATTCTTTAAACTCTCCTTTTAAGTTTGTTGTCATAAAGGGGGCTTCATTGGGGCCCAAAGGGCTTCATTGCTCTTGCTGGTCACATCTGTCTTCGTCCCACTTTTCATTTCCATAGATAGAGATCATATTTTTCCAGGAAAAGTCAACAAAAAGAGGCCATGATTGAAGATTATAGTGCATATTTATGTCATTATTTTAAATATTTTTATTTCTTAAATTATTTTAACTAAAAAGGTTATATATATATATGTCGTTATTTTAAATATTGTTATTTCTTAAATTATTTCAACTAAAAAGGTTATATGATTGAAGATTATAGTGCATATTTATGTCGCTATTTTAAATATTTTTATTTCTTAAATTAGTTCAACTAAAAAAGTTATATATATATATAGGAGAAAAAAATCTAAATTTTTGGCCGCATAGGCCGAAAATTTTAATGCATGGACTGGCAGCTTGTGCGGTTTGGGCAGACAATGCGGCCAGGCCTGTGTGAAATGGCCTGGGTACGCACGTGCGGGTCGAACCAAATCCGGGTGTGTGTGGACCCATGCGCCCAAACATCACCTCGTTTAATTTTTGCTTGATTTTTCCAACGAATTCCAGCATTTTTCAACAGTAAACCATATCCGTCCATGGTTTTGAGCCCCAGTTTTTGCCAAACCAATCACCCCTTTGACTCAGCTAATACATGGTGATAAGAAGACACCTTGCATGGCAGCTCATGGTCCATGTGAATGGCCACGTGGCACTCCCATTTGCCATGTAAGGGCACTTCAACATGCAACAAAACCTCCACTTTTCAGTTGAATTTCTATTTTTCAGTTTCTGTAACCCATCTTCCATAGTCTATTTCTCCCTCATTTGGAGTTTGTTTTTAGTGATCTTATACTCTTTAAAAAACCCTTACGACCCTTTACAACATTACACAGGCTGCTAGTCGAATCCCACATTCGTTTGAGACTGAAACGACCACGAACAAAGCTATTTGACATTGTTGCAGCTAAAAACCTACAAAAAACTGTGTTGGAACAAACTTCAAAGGGTTAATTCCTGACCTATTCATGATCCATTCTTGAGGTGAAACCCCTTGTTTTATTCCTTATCTTGTGTACTTTCATATCCAATGTTGAAAATCGAAAATCAAAGTCTTAAACCTGTTCTACAAAGTACTAAAGTTGACTGTTGATCAAATGTTATAGCAGTTCTAGCAGAAAACAGTTCTTGAAACTAATTTTGAGGTATCATTTGAAGTGGCTAGGGACATTCGTTTGGTCTGAGATTTGAGGCATTTTAAACCTCACACCAGAGGTTACAAGAAGGTATAAACCCCAACCCCTAAGTCTTTGTATGCATGGTTTTATGTCCATGCCAAGATGCCTAGTTACATACAGGTTTTTGGTACTTAAAAAATATTTCGAAGTGTTGATATGTGCTAGGTGTAGAGTGTATTTGAGAAGTGATCTTTGCCCTATTTTTCTTATTGATTTGAATGACACAAAGACTATTAATGTTTTGGAATCTGAGCTTTAAAACACATATGAGATAGTGCCTCAAATCAAAGGGGTAGTAGAGATGTTTAGGCACTTGAAAACTATAAGAAATTTGAACATTTGAACAATCTGTTACATGATAGAGAAGTAGGAAACCAGTTAACTGACCAAAAATAGGTATTTTGAGCTGAAATTTGGTGGATTAGTCACTGGATATGTCAAGATAATATGTACCAAATTTTGCCCCAAACTAAATTGGGTAAGGGGTTCAACTGATACACCAACTGACTGCTTGTTACATAGGATACGAGATTTCATAGTCCCTGTTACTACACTTAGAAACCATAGAAAATGTCTCCAAAAATTAGAATCTAAAATTTTGATAAATGTTTAACAAGTGTAGATGAAACTTGAAAAGTTTTGCACAAATTCGACATACGGATTGATCGTAGAAAAATTGACAAATTCACTACGCAAGGAGAGTAAAAAGCTTAAATTTGGGCTAAGTGTTGGAATTTAGGGATTTTGGCCTAAATGGCCCAATTTTGACCTAATTTGACCTCATTTGATCCAAATTAACCAAAGATGACGAAAATTGATTATGTTAAACAATTTTGACTAAGTTTGACCAATTGACTAAGTTTGATTGATTGATTAGATTCCACCAAATTGAATTTGGTTCGACCGATTATGGACAGTGGAACAAGGGATTAAACCACGTCCTAAAGAGAATCAAATTGAGTTTAACAGATTTGAGTGAGCACTGTGGGACTAGGCCGGTTGTCGACGGGACATTAATGCGCGAAACCCAAAGTGAGTAGTTTGATTCAGGTGTTTTTTTGTAACTAAGTTCCTTTGCATAAAAACTTGTGTGAAATGACATGATTTAAATGGTTTTATGTGATTGATATACATCAGATTGATTTGAGATGTTTAGATGTACACGGGTAATGAGACTATAGGCTCGAGGGCCGAGCGTCTAGGTTAGGGTACACGATGTGATTAGATTGGACTCGAAGGCTGAGAGTTGGGGTTAGGACACATGATCAGTGAACCAAACCTTAGAACCCGCTCGCGTCATGGCACTTGAGGGCTGAGTGTCGGGGTTAGGGTATTCGATGAGTACGCCTAGCTTAGGACTTACTTGAGTGGCCGTTACGCCTAACTCAAGACCCACTCGAGAGATGACTATAGGATGGGTTTATTGATTTAACCCTAGCCTGGATACTATTTTTTTAATGGCATGTATTTGAGATATTTTTTATAACTACTTTCATACTATGTGACGCATTCACACTGCATCATTTTACTGTTCATGCATGCATGCAATGTTTTGGAATGTTGGCTATGGGTAACACCCTGACCTTACTACTCACTGAGCCATGTTGATTTTTAGGTTCATTACTCTACTAATATTTTAGGTTCTTCGGTGGCTGGTAGAGGGAAGGGCGTGGTGATTGCCTAGTTCCTTGACGACTCATTCTCCCTTTTCTGGTCCTTTTTGTTTGAGGTTGGTCATTCTTTTGTGTATGTATATGTGGTCAACTATGTATTTTGGACAAGACAACCACGTAATACAATGATTACTTTTCGTAATGTTTGCTTACTTTGGCTCTTGAGTCTTTCAATTATTTTGATATCACTTGTTGTTGAGGTTGGAGAGGCTTAACAATGGTTGGGTGAACTTGACATGGTGAGTAAGTTTGTAAGGCCACTGTGTCTGTCGAGCCATTGTGTCAATCAGGCTGCCCTTTGGCCAAGAGAAGGGGTCCCGACATAACGTGTGCAAGACTTGGGTGGGTGATTTGTAGTAAGTGCCAAACCAATGCAACAAGAAGCAAGCCTTCACCACCTTGGCTGGTTGTTGATAATATTAATGGAAGATGCCATTTTAGTCAGAAGTAACACATCTATTGACATCTTCGCTATGGAGAATTACTATTATTGAAAAATGCAACTTGTTTAAATATCTAGAATAAGTAATATCCCTTTTGTGTCTATTCTGCAAATCCTCTCTTGCATGTCATGTCAGGATCCTTTCCCTAGGCTGAAGGGTAGCCCGACTGGTACAGTGACTCAACGAACTTACTCATTGAGTCAAGTTTTCCTAGTCATCGTTAAGCCTTTCCAACCACAACAACAAGCTACATCAGAGTAATTTAAGCATCCATTCCGTAAAATACAAAAGTAAACATAATATTTCAATAAGGCTTGCCCACTATCAGCTCAACTTATAATCTATATATCCGCTTTACTTGGGACAAGGCTTACCCACTATCAGATCAACTTGTAATCTATGTATCCAACAAAATAGTTGAAAGACATATATCTCTGTTTGAAAATAATTTTAAAATAATTTCAATTTCTAAAATAAGAGGTAATGATCTCTAAATTAATTTCAAACAATGGTTTTATCTAACCAATCTAATTTTTTTTTTCCAGTATATCTACTGACTGAGCTTTAATGCCACCTTTGTAATACCCCACCTACCATAATCAGGCCCACGTGGCTCTAAGGGTGTAGTTACCGTGTTGCCCTTATTTTCTTGTTTGAATGTTGAGTCATCTAGAGAGGCAGGCCTGTGTCACATTAACTCAAAGCCATGAAACTTCATGAGTGTTTAACTCAATTTAATTCAAATAATTCAATAAGGCCAATATTGAGAAAATAAAATCTTTTAATATTATTAATCAATAAACAAAAAGTACAAAATTTTGAATCTTCATTACAACATAATTCAAGAAAAACGAATTGGGCCAACATGCTCTACAATTAATTAAAATTTCTAATCTAGGTAACTCTCATGTAACCTTGATAATTAATTTCCTAAAATGTTAAAGAGGAAGGGATGAGCTAAAAAACCCAGTGAATCATCCCAAATATTTGATATTATTATTTTAAGCAAATAAAACATGCATATCAATTACTTTTTAGAAATCAGATGATTCAAACAACACATTATTTAAGTTAACATTAAGGACTGAAGGAAAATACGTCTTTATTAATTTTTTTAATTTAATGTGAAGCATAACAATTAAATATAAACATTAATAAGTAATGAAAATATAACAACATTACAACATAAAACATAATAACATAGATCATGCATTTTCTATATGATATGTATAATCATATAAATTTAAAGCATAATACCTATGCAAGCATTATTTAAATTAAAATAATAAATTCAAACTTCAAAATCATCTTCACCTCAAGAGCGACTCCTTCTAAAATTTTCTAAGCTCCTCTCAAATCTTTTCCTTTGCTTACACTAGATTTATGTAGAACTTCGTTGCTACTACTCTAATGGCTATTTAGAACAGATCAAGAAAGAAAAAGTAGATGATAAAAGAGAGGCAAAAAGGACAAAAAGGGTCTTATCAGTTCTTGCTAGAATGAAGAAGAATGAGAGGGGGAGATAGTTTATATAGAGTCTCCAAGGGCGGAATTTGTAATTTTTAGATATTTTTTAATAGAAAAATTTTGATATTTGTTGAATTTCGGCAACTCCCCAAAGTAATACGTTTTAGGGTTTTTTTTTGCAATTTTGTTGCAAAGTTTTTTTTCCTTTTGCAGCATACGAATTCGTCAAATTCGACGAATCATGCGAACATTATATATACTTACACACACATACAAATACATACATACATACATACATACATATATATAT
>JAJIYU010002141.1:0-31973 GCA_030144865.1 Tinospora cordifolia | reverse complement strand
GTCGCTTGTAACGTGACATGACCCAACCCGCCGTCTGGTTTAGTCCACCGTCAAGGAAGAAAAACGGTGGATGGTCCAATGCTTAATGATACGGGGGTTGGGGTGTTACACCAACATAGTGGCTGATGCTTTGAGTAGAAAGTTCAACAAACAGGAAGAAGAAAAAGGCCAGATGTACCAGCTGATTGATGATTTTAGGTTGGGTGTATTTAACGAGAAAGAAGTCTATCTTTACAATATGTCTTGCCAACCAGACCTATTACATCAGATTAGGGATGAACAGAAGCAAGACAAGTGGCTTGCTAAACTAATCGAAGGAGTCACGCAAGGAAAGCATACTGACTTCAGGATGGATGCTGAAAACATCCTAAGGCTCGGGGAAAGGATATGTGTACCTCAACAGGGACAGAGCAAGTAGGTCATACTTATGAAGCTCATCAGACTAAGTATACCATGCAACCTGGTGGGGATAAGATGTACCAGAACCTCAGGAAAACCTACTGGTGGAGAGGAATGAATGAGGACATAGCCAAATATGTCTCTAAGTGCTTAACATGTCAACAAGTGAAAGCGGAGCACCAAAAACCTTCTAGAATGTTACAACCACTCCCAATCCCTGAATGGAAGTGGGATAACATTGCCATGGACTTTGTCAGTAGTTTACCCAGGAACCAAAAAGGAGAAGACACTGTTTGGGTGATAGTGGATCATCTCACCAAAGTTGTTCATTTCTTGCCAATCAGATCCATAGACGAAGTTAGCAAGCTGGGAAAAATCTATGTGAAAGAAATCGTCAGACTTCATGGTGTACCCAAGGCTATTGTGTCTGACAGAGATTCTCGCTTCATGTCACAGTTCTGGCAGAGTCTACAGAAGGAGATGGGTACTAAGCTCACCATGAGTACAACCTTTCACCCTCAGACAGATGCTCAGTTTGAGAGAGTTATCTAGATTTTGGAAGATATGTTGAGGTCTTGTGTTTTAGACTTCAAGGGGAATTGGAGCAAGTACTTACACTTGGCGGAGTTTTCCTATAACAACAATGATCAGGCAAGCATAAAAATGGCTCCATTCGAAGCTCTTTATGGAAGACCCTGCTGACCACCTACCTGTTGGGCTGAACTTGAAGATCAAGTATTAACTGGGCCAGACATGATGGAAGAAACGAGCAACCAAGTCAAGTTAATACAAAGGAGACTTACTCCTATGCAGAGCCGTCAAAAGAGCTATGCAGACAAAAGGAGAAGACCATTAGAGTTCCAAGTTGGGGACAAAGTATTTCTGAGGATCAGTCATCAGAAGGGTATCAAAAGGCTTGGATTCAAAGGGAAGTTATCTCCAAGGTTTGTCGGACCCTTTGAAATACTTAGAAGAATCGGGGAATGTGCTTATGAGTTGGACCTACCAAACTGGATGACTTCATCACATAACGTATTCTATGTATCCATGTTGACGAAATACGAACCTGACCCCTCTCACATCATTCACTGGGAGGAAGTGAATATTCAAGATGATGCTACCTGCGAGGAAACAACGGTCAAAATCCTTGACCACAAGGTACAAAATCTAAGAACAAAGGATATCCCATTAGTGAAGGTGTTGTGAAAACATCACAGGGTAGAATAAGCCACGTGGGAACTCGAAAGCGAGACGAAGACCAAGTACCCGCATCTATTCACAAGGAATACCTAAATATGTACAAAATTCGAAGACGAAATTTTTTCTAAGGAGGGTAGGTTGTGACATCTCAAAAAGTTCAAATGAAATTTGAATTTTTACTTAGAAAATCATACGAAATTGACGAATGAGAATTTTGGCAAGTCACAGTTTACCCAAATGAGGAATAAAAGTCAATTTAGTGGATTTTTGGAAGAAAATATATGAATATAATGTATATTATGGGATATCATAGCCAAAAATACAAGGATATGTGCAATTTTTTTATGAAAACAGGATTAGAAAGTCAATCGGGATCGAGATTTGGCAAAAATCCGAAAAGAAAGCAAGAAATTCGGCTGAAAAATCAAAAAAATAAACTGAAAATACATCATACGGTCCATAATCTGCCAAAATCTAATGAATGGCATTAAACCCAAAACGAACGCCCGGGTGCACTGGATCATCAAAATCCAATGGCCAAAGATCCACGTACGAAACTCGAGGATGATCATGCGGCCAAAACGAAATTCATTGATTGCGAAATCAAATCCGCACATCGTGATCGAGGATCATCCGACGGTTGAGATCGAAGCCGTGTTGAGATATCGCGAACAGTGTTGCGTTTGAGGATCATCGGACGGTTCAGATCAAAGCCGCGTTGATTAGATCGCGAATAGTGCTGCGCTCGAGGATCATCCGACGATCCAGATCAAAGCCGTTTGGGATTGATCGCGATCGTTGATGCGGTTGAGAAAAATCCAACGGTCTAGATTCGAAGATTTCGATTTTGGTTGATTGATCTGAGAACAATCCAACCGCCCAGATCAAATTCGAAATTTAAAATACGAAAATCATCGAAAAAATAACGAAAAATATGTTTCTAATTTCGAAAATTATTTCTAAAATCCAAAAAATTCTTATTTTGCTCTAAAAATGAGAAAGTATGAAATTAAGGAGAATTAGGATGTTTTATTCAAAAAAAAGAACACAAAACTTTCTAATTTTCTCCCTTGGAAAACCTATATAAACCCCCCCAGGCCCTCAATTTCATTCATTCAAAAAAACAAGAGTTGAATTCTCCTCTTGTTTTCTCTAAGCTTTCTTTTTGGCACCTCTTCCCATCTCCCCTTCTTGTGTGTGTGAGAAGTTCTTCTCTCGAATTTGGAGAATTAAGTTGGGTGATCTTCATTGGCATTAGTACGTGGGGGGAATTACTGCCAAAATTTCAGAAGAAAGCGTCACAAGGTGGAAGTAATTTCTAAAGCACCCGTATGTTCTTATTTGAATTCATGGCATGCTCATTGTTGTGTGTTTTTCACTAAATTTAAAGATTTTCAATTTCAATTCTAGAATTTTAAATGTTTTTTTTTCAGTATTTCAATTTTGATTCATGTTTGAGCAATCATATCATCCATGCCATGTTAGTATCATGCTTAGGCTTTTAAATTAAATTATGATGCATGTTTTATGAGTTTTTCATTAATTGACTATGTATATTTTGAATTTTAGTTCAATTTCATATTCTGAAGTTTATTTTATGAGATCATGATATGAAAATTAATCTAAGACGATGGTGATAATAACCACGTCACATCATAGTGGTCATGGCGACACTATGGATGTTCTTTTCATATGAGTTAGGTCATATGGTTTTCAGACCTAAGTACTTAAGGGTTGTGTACCACTGGTGGGTCACCATGTGTAACGGGTTAATGCCGACATATGCCACTAATGGGTTGATGCCGAGTGGGCCCTATTTACTTAGTTAAGACCAGCAAGGGATTAAAATCCCTTTTGGTCTGAGATTCGACTTAAACAAATTGTTGTTTGAAACGCCTAATGATTACAAGTACTTGAATTATGATTGTGTTATGAGTTTGAATATGAAAGATGGTTGTTCGAAAAGGATCCACTGGGCTATGTGCGCACTCTTCTTTTCTTATTTTTCAGGAACATGAACACATGGAGTAGTTGAATATAGATAATCCTTAAAATGTTTTTACAGTATTATATTTTTATTTTTTAAAATTTTTAGGGCATATTGCCCAAAGTTTTTATGCTTTTCTACTGAAAAGTATTTTGAAGTCTTCCGTTGTAACTATTAGTTCTTTTTAAAGAGTTTAGTACTTTAATTTCTATTATGAATAAAATAGTTGAATTTCTTTATCTCTTTTAATTTGCCTTGATTTTATTGAAAATTTTGTATTCTTGAATCTTATACAAAGGCACAAGATACTAAAAAGAAAAGAACAAGTGTGTGTTACTTGTAATGTAGCACCGGCCCGACCCGCCGTTTTGTTAAGTCCACTGTCAAGAGAACGGTGGCAAATGTACACTACTTAAAGATACAGGGGTTGGGGTGTTACAGTCCATCCCTAGTATTACATCATAGCCATAAAAAGCTAGGGTGCATAGGTCAACTGTTAAAAGTCCTCCCCGAACCTTAGATCACAACTACACATTCTTTTGAAGTTACAATGGTCCCTATTGGTGTGGACACATTCAAAGTTATAAGCAATAGTTTCGTCACAAGTTGTAAGCTATCAGCCAGTTGTTTAGAGATACAAGATTTTGAGGCACCCGAATCAAATGAAAACCTTACAGCAACATTAAATAATAGGAACATACCTTCTACTGCAGGGACCTGGTCTGCCTGGGTGTTAATTGCAAACACTCTGGCTTGGTTCTGACCACGACCCTGGTTTTGCCCTGATTGGCATTTTGGTTCTGAGTTCTGGCTCGAGGATGACCTCCTCCCTGAGCATTCTATGGTTGCTGGTGCTGAGGAGTCTAGGCTGGTGCAATGGGGCAATATCTAGCAAGATGCCCCTCTGTCTACATAGGTAACAACTCCAAACTCTTTGCCTGCACCCTTGCCTCTCCCTTATTTTGCCCTTGTCCTTGTGGAGCCTTACCATTCTTGTCTTTCTTGTGGACCCCTTGTTGGTCATTCTTGTTCTCGGGCCGCTTATTTGTTCCCCTTAACCTTTGTTATCAATTGAGTTCTTGCTCTAAAATTAGAGGCCGTTTAACTACCTCCTTGTATGTTCGGAGGTTCAATACCATAAACACCTTCTGGATCTCAATCTTGAGACAACGCGCAAACCTAATAGCCTTCATTTTTCTCCCTAATAATATCTGGAGAGAACTTGGCTAAGTTTGTAAGCTTCCTCTTGTATTCCATCACAGTCATATCTTTTTGGTTTAGCTTGACAAAGTCGTCCTGAATCTTTTGAAGGGTTGCTCTAGGGAAAAACTTTCCATATAAGCGCTCCTTGATTTTCTCCTAGTTCATTGCTTCAGTCTCAGTAACGGGGTCCAACTGCATCATTCTCCACCATCCTTGGGCTAGTCCCTTGAAATGGTGTGTATCTAGTGCTACTCATCGTGGGCCAGTCACCTTCAGTACGTTCAATAGTTCTTCCATCTCTTGGTACCAATGGTCGACCTAGATGCAAGTCTCGATACCATCAAAAGATGGAGGGTTAAGCTTTTGTAAATCTATCAGGAGCTTCGTTTGTTTTGCCTCCTCCTACTCCTCTTGGTTCCTCTAATGTTCTTGTGGTACTGGTCCTGGTGGTAGAAGTGGAATAGGTTTAGGTATTTGCGGTTGTGGTGTCGCATGTGCGATCATTTGTGGTAGAACCCTCATTAGTTGATCTAGTACTCGCTTAGACATCTCAGTCATCATTGCCTCCAACCTGGTCTCAATTCCAGTCAGCAGTCCTTGTTCTCCCTACTCGATTTCATCCAAAGTGGTCGATCGGGTAGGGTGTCTTCCTATTCCATCCATTTGCTATAAATCGAGCACATCATCAATATTCGGCGGACATTCGTACTATTATGACTCTATGTTTATGTTTCTAGGTTCTCGATTCATTCAGTGGCCTAAAGGTTTTTCTTCTAGGTTCTTTTCATGCATAGGTACGGGATTTGGTTTCAAAACAAGTAAACATTAAAACATGCTTTTCAAACAATCATACAATCAAGCTAGGACAACAAAGTTCCAAGCTCCCACCTAAGCTTTCAGGTTCAAGTACCCCATCCCACTCCATCCTTTCCACTTACACTTTCAACCAAAAAAGAGCTGCACCCAAAAAATTTTGCAAATTGCTCGATTACTATGGTTCGTGAGCCCACTATACCCAACTGCCCCATCCCAGTGAGCATAGAGAAACCCATTCTTCCATAGCAATCAATCATTCACCATATGTAATACCCCAACCCCTATATCATTAAGCATTGGAGATAACCACCATTCTCTTGACAAGTGACACACCCTTGTAATTTTCTTTTTCAATATCTCATGCCTTTGTATAAAAATTCAAGAATACAAAATTGTTACTTCAATAAATCAAGGCAAATTAAAAGAGATAAAGAAATTCAAACTATTTTATTCATAATAGAAAAAAATTGAAAGTATTAAACTTTTCAAAAAAACTCATTATTACAAGAAAAAACTTTTCAAAAAAAAACTCATTATTACAGCAAAAAACTTCAAAATACTTTTTAGTAGAAAAGTATTAAACTTTGGGCAACATGCCCTTAAAAATTCTAAAAATAATAAGGTAAAAACTTTCTAAGAACTATCCATGTTCAGTTGCTTCATAGGTTTCACGATCCTGAAAAAAATAAGAAAGGAAGGAGTGAACACATTGCCCAGTGGATCCTTTTCAAACAACCTTCCTTCATATTAAAACTCATAACATAATCATAATTCAAACACTTGCAATCATTAGGTGTTTCAAACAACAATTTGTTCAAGTCGAGTCTCAGATCAAAAGAGCCTTTAATCCCTTAATGTTCTTAACTAAATAAATGGGGCCCACTCGGCATCAACCCGTTAGTGGCACGTGTCGGCATCAACCCGTTACATGTCGTGACTCACAAGGTATTGTGGTACACGACTCTCAAGTACTTAGGTTTGAAAAACATATGACCTAACTCATATGAAAAGAACATCCATAGCGTCGCCTTGACCCCTATGATGGTATGTGGTTATTATCACCATTGTCTCAGCTTAACTCTCATATCTTGATCTCATAAAATCAATTTTCAGAATATGAAATCAAACTAAAATTCAGAATATACACAATCAATTCATGAAACACTCATAAGACATGCATCATACTTTAATTTAAAAGCCTAAGCATGATACTGACATGGTATGAATGATATAATTGCTTAAACAAAAATCAAAACTGAAAAACTGATATAAACTTTTAAAATTCTAAAACTAAAATTGAAAATCTTTGATTTTAGTGAAAAACACACAAACAATGAATATTCCATAAATTTAAATAAGAATAGAAAGGTGTTCTAGAAAACACTTCCACCTTATGACGCTTTCTTCAGAAATTTCGGCAGTAATTTCCCCACGTATTAGTGCCAATGAAAATCACCCAACTTAATTCCCCAACTCGAGAGAAAACTTCTCATACACAAGAGGAAAGAGAGGTGGGAAGGGGTGCCAAGAAGAAGTCTTAGAGAAAATAAGAGGAAATTTCAACTCTTATTTTTTGGAATGAGGCAAATGAGAGCCTAGGGGGCTTTATATAGGTTTTCAAAAGGGAAAGAATAGAAACTCTTGAGTTTTTCTTGGAGTAAAACACCTAAATTCATTATAATTTCGTACTTTCTAATTTTATGGAAAAAATAAGTATTTTTCAAATTTTTTCAGAATTTAAAAATTAATTTTTTGTATTTATCTCGAATTTTTGGTATTTTCAACTAATTTTTTGGTGATTTTCACGTTTTTTTTTCGTATTTTATAGTTTGGTTGTTTTTCAGTGCCTTGGATTGTCCTCAGGACACGCACACGCACACGGATCTGATCGGAGGGTCGAGATCAGCGCGTGAGGAGTCGTACCGTGCGTCTTCGCGATTGTGGTTTTGTGACTTTGATTGTGGCCATCTGATCGTCCTCGATCGTCTCCGTCCGTCAGATCTTCGTTATCCTGTGCGCTTGGGTGTTGGTGCGGATCGTTTTGCGGCCATCGGATCGTGAGATCAAATTTAGATCTTTGGTTTGCAGCCATTGGATGTGTTTTAAGTTATTTTTATATAATTTTTAGCTGAATTTCATGTTCTATTTTTGGATTTTAGCCAAATCTTAATCCAAATTGACTTTTTAATCTTGTTTTCATCAAAAATTGCACATTTCCTTATATTTTTGGCTATAATATCCCATGTTATACATTATTTTCATATATTTTCTCCCAAAAATATGTTAAATTGATTTTATTCCTTATTTGGCTAAACTAGGACTTACCAAATTTTTCATCCGTCAATTCCGTATAATTCTCGAAATAAATATTCAAATTTCATATGAATTTTCGAGATGTTACAACCTACCCTCCTTAGAAAAATTTCGTCCGCGAAATTTGTACATATTTAGGTATTCTTTGTGAACAGATGTGAGTACTTGGTCTTCATTTCACTTTCGAGTTCCCACGTGGCTTCTTCTACCCCGTGATGTTTCCACAACACCTTCACTAATGGGATATCCTTTGTTCTTAGATTCTGTGTCTTGTAGTCAAGGCTTCTGACCGCTGTTTCCTCGTAAGTGGCATCATCTTGAATATTCACTTCCTCCTAGTGAATGATGTGAGAGGGGTCAAGTTTGTATTTCCTCAACGTAGATACATGGAATACGTTATGTGCTAAAGTCATCCGGTTTGGTAGGTCCAACTCATAAGCACATTCCCCGATTCTTCTAAGTATTTCAAAGGGTTCGAAAAACTTTGGAGATAACTTTCCTTTGAATCCGAACCTTTTGATACTCTTCTGAGGACTGATCTTCAGAAATACTTTGTGCCCAACTTGGAACTCTAATGGTCTTTTCCTTTTGTCACCGTAGCTCTTTTGATGAATTTGTGCAGTAGTCAGTCTCCTTTGTATTAACTTGACTTGGTTGCTCGTTTCTTCCACCATGTCTAGCCCAGTTAATACTTGATCTTCAAGTTCAGCCCAACAGGTAGGTGATCTGCAGGGTCTTCCATAGAAAACCTCGAATGGAGCTGTTTTTATGTTTGCCTGATAACTGTTGTTATAGGCAAACTCTTCCAAGTGTAAGTATTTGCTCCAATTCCCCTTGAAGTTTAAAACGCAAGATCTCAACATATCTTCCAAAATCAAGATAACTCACTCAGACTGACCATCTATTTGAGGGTGAAATGTCGTACTCATGGTGAGTTTAGTACCCATTTTCTTCTGTAGACTCTGCCAAAACTGTGAAGTAAAGCAAGTGTCTCTATCAGACACGATAGTCTTGGGCACACCATGAAGCCTAACGATTTCTTTTACATAGATTTCTCCCAGCTTACTGACTTGGTCTGTGATTCTGATTGGCAAGAAGTGAACCACTTTGGTGAGACGATCCACTATCACCCAAACGATATCTTCTCCTTTTTGGTTTCTGGGTAAACCACTGACAAAATCCATGGCAATATTATCCCACTTCCATTCAGGGATAGGGAGTGGTTGTAACATTCCAGAGGGTTTCCGGTGTTTCACTTTCACTTATTTACATGTTAAGCACTTAGAGACATGCTTAGCTACGTCCCTCTTCATTCCTCTCCACCAGTAGGTTTTCTTGAGGTTCTAGTACATCTTATCCCTGCCTGGATGCATGGTATACTTAGTCTGATGAGCTTCATCAAGTATAATTTGCTTGCTCTGTCTGAGGTATACATATCTTTTCCCCGAGCCTTAGGATGTTTTCTGCATCCATCTTGAAGTCAGTATGCTTTCCTTGCGTGACGCCTTCAATAAGTTAAGCAAGCCACTTGTCTTGCCTTTGTTCATCCATGATCTGATGTAATATGTCCAGTTGGCAAGACATATTGTAAAGATAGGCTTCTTTCTCGTTAAGGTTTACACCCAACCTAAAATCTTCGATCAACTGGTACATTCAGCCTTTCTCTTCCTCCTGTTTGTGGAACTTCCTATTCGAGGCATCGACCACTATATTGGCCTTCCTCGGATGTTAGTGTAGTTGAAAATCATAATCCTTGAGGAGCTCCATCCACCTTCGTTGTCTGAGGTTCAGTTCTTTCTGGGTGTAGATGTATTTCAAACTCTTGTGATTTGAAAATAGATCAAATTTCTCATCGTAAAGTAAATGTCTCCAAATTTTCAAAGCCAACACTATGGCTGCTAGCTCTAGGTCGTGAGTAGGGTAATTTCTCTCATGGACCTTCAGTTGTCTTGAGGCAAAAGTGATGGCTTGTTTTTCTTGCATTAAGACTACGCCCAATCTACTCAGTGAAGCATCAGTATACAGTGTGTAAGTAACACCACGAATTGGGGTGACTAGAATAGGAGCGATAGTCAATCTTGTCTTCAGTTTTTGGAATGACCATTTACTTTTCTCATCCCACTGGAACTTAACTCCTTTTCTGGTCAACTTAGTCATGGGTTCTGCCAACTTGGAAAAGTCCTTAATGAACCTTCTGTAGTAGCCAATCACGCCCAAGAAACTTCTGATTTCTGTTACTGTCTTGGGTTGCTTCTAGTTTATGACGGCTTCTACCTTTTCTGGGTCTATAGCAATACCTTTTGCTAACACAACGTGGCCTAGAAACTTGACAATTTCCATCCAAAACTCGCACTTACTAAATTTAGCATATAGCTAGTTTCTTCAGAGGGTTTCTAGCATGATCCTCAAGTGTTCTAGGTGCTCAGCTTCTGACTTAGAGTAGATTAGGATATCATCCACAAATACCACTACAAACTGGTCAAGGTATTGTCTGAACACTTGGTTCATTAAATCCATGAAGGCAGCCGGGGCATTAGTCAAACCAAAGGGCATCACGGTGAACTCGAAGTGTCCATATCTTGTTCTAAAGGCTGTCTTGTGAATGTCAGACTCTCGAATCCTTAGCTGATGATATCCTAACCTAAGATTAATTTTAGAGAAATGAGTGGCTCCTCAAAATTGATCAAATAAGTCATAAATCCTTGGTAAAAGATATTTATTCTTTATTGTAGCTTAATTCAACTTTTGGTAGTCGACACACAGTCGCAAGGAACCATCCTTCTTTTTCATGAATAGTATGGGGGCTCCCCAAGGTGATTCACTCGGCCTGATGAAACTTTTCTCCCTAAGCTCGTCCAGTTGAGTTTTTAGCTCAATTAGTTCTACTGACACCATTCTATAAGGAGGTATGGCTATAGGGTTGGTTCTAGGGCAAAGTTCAATCTTGAACTCTAACTTTCTAGTTGGTGGTAGTCTAGGTAAGTCATTTGGGAACACATCCTCGTACTCACTGACTATAGCTAGGTCGTGAATATTCTTCAAGTCAGTAGGTTCTTCTTCAAAGAGTTCTTGAACTCATCCGTCTGCTTCAAACAATTCAGCAAAGCTAGGGTTGGACTCCTTGGTAGTCTCGGCATATCCCCATTGATTTTAAAGATCTCCCCAGAAGGTAATGTTATGGTTACCCGTCTCTTAGGACAATCTATCTGGGCCTGGTACTAGTCTAACCAATCCATCCCTAAGATTACATCATAACCATAAAAAGGTAGGGTATATAGGTCGACTGTTAAAAGTTTATCCCCAAACCTAAGGTCACAACTACACATCTTCTTTGAAGTCACAATGGTCCCTATTGGTGTGGATACATTCAAAATCACAGGCATTGTTTTTGTCACAAGTTGTAACCTATCAGCTAGTTTTTCAGATATTGAAGATTTTGAGGCACTTGAGTCAAACAACAGTCTCATGATTCGATTGATGGGATTTGGTATGATACTTATGAGATCGATAATATCGATGAGATCGATAATATCGATGAGATTGATATTAAAATATTTCTTCTTAGAACGTATTGATTTGACCCCATAAGCGGGACCCCCCACCGAATATTATGTTGCCGCCTAACTAAAAAAGTGTCATCAGAGATGAAACTCTGAATGTCTCTGACACCGAATAAATGATCAACATTAGTGCAACATTAAACAATAGGAACGTACCTGCTATTGCAGGGGCCTAGTCTTCCTGGGTCTCAACTGCAAACATTGTGGCCTAGTTCTGACCACGACCCTAGTTTTGCCCTTGATTGGCACTCTGATTCATGTTTCTAGGTTCTCGATTTGTTCAGTGGCCTAAAGTCTTTCTTCTAGGTTCTTTTCATGCGTATTAGGTATAGGATTTGGTTTCAAAGAAAATAAACATTACAGCATGCATATCATGCAATCATACAATCAAGCTAGCACATCAAGGTTCCAAGCTTCCACCTAAGCTTTAGGTTCAAGTGTCCCATACCACTCTACCCCTTCCACTTAGGTTTTACTCAGAACAGAGCTGCACCCAAACAATTTTGCAAATTGCTCAATAACTAAGGTTCCCGAGTCCGCTATACTCAACTGTCTCGTACCAGCGAACATAGAAAAACTCGTTCTGCTAAAGTTACCGATCATTCGCCACATATGGTCCATCATTTTTCGAGTCCAGGCTTCCTCCATAACCTCTAATTCTTATGCATCCTATACTACATACAAATTGAAAATTATAAAAGCTTCCCGGTCTCCATAACCTCTGGTCAAACAATTTTCTATTTTCACACAAATTTCAGTCTCTAGCTTATATCCTAGAGTTTTATGCTTTTGATCCACCGTGCCACCCATGGCTACACCCGTTTCTACCTGAGGTCTTTTCTCTGGACCTAGGGTTCAGTTCTGGTTGACTTACAACCTTTGTCTAGTCAAGATACCACCTTTGGCATCTTTTTCGACTTCTAATCAATTCTTTGCCCTAATTTTTCACCTTCTGATTTTCTTTTATCGAAAATAAGAGTGTTCTTCAACTCTGACTACTCATATAAGTTGGTGGGACAACCTCCAGATTGGGCAGCAAGACCGAAGTCTGCTTAGCAATCGCACTTTCTAGGGCAAGATAACCCACCTCCCCTTCAATGTTTAACTTTACTCGGAACAAGATTGACCCACTATCAGCTCAACTTGTAGTCTTTGTATCCAAACAAAAAATTTCAAAATATATCTTTCCTTTTTGAAAATACTTTCTAAAACATTTTTATCAATTTTCAAATATAGAAGGTAGGACACTAAAATTTTAATTCAATTCAATGTGAAACCCAAATTTGGGTTTCTAATTCTTGTCAAGCAACTAATGTTTGACTTTCTATTTCTAGCCTAATCAACACATATGTAGGCTTGACTTTCTATTTTACACCCAAGGCATCTAAAGCCTAAGCTCTGATACCATAATTGTATCAAAGGAAACTTTCTGTTCTTGGCCCAACAACTAATGCCTAGGCTCTGATACCACGCTTGTAACACCCCAACCCCGTATCTTTAAGCATTGGACATAACCACCATTCTCTTGACAGTTAACCAACTGGCGACTCTGGTCGGTGTTATTTTACAAGTGACACACACTTGTACTTCTCTTTCTCAATATCTCGTGCCTTTGTATAAAAATTCAAGAATACAAAATTTTTACTTTAATAAAATCAAGGCAAATTAAAAGAGATAAAGAAATTCAAACTATTTTATTCATAATAGAAAAAAATTATAAACTTTAAAAAAAATTCATTATTATAGCGAAAAACTTCAAAATACTTTTTAGTAGAAAAGTATTAAACTTTGGGCAAGATGCCCTTAAAAATTCTAAAAATAATAAGGTAAAAACTTTCTAAGAACTATCCATGTTCAGCTGTTTCATAGGTTTCACGTTCTTAAAAAAAAAAAAAGGAAGGAGTGAGCACATAGCCCAGTGGATCCTTTTCAAACAACCATCTTTCATATTCAAACTCATAACACAATCATAATTCAAACACTTACAATCATTAGGCGTTTCAAACAATAATTTGTTCAAGTCGAGTCTCAGACCAAAAGGACCTTTAATATCTTGATGCTCTTAGCTAAGTAAACGGGGCCCACTCGGCATCAACCTGTTAGTGGCACGTGTCGGCATCAACTCGTTGCACGTGGCAACTCACAAGGTACTGTGGTACACGACCCTCAAGTACTTAGGTCTGAAAACCATATGACCTAACTCATAGGAAAAGAACATCCATAGCGTCTCCTTGACCACTTTGATGGTAGTGGTTATTATCACCATTGTCTCAACTTAACTCTCATATCATGATCTCATAAAATCAATTTTAGAATATGAAATCAAACTAAAATTTAGAATATACACAATCAATTCATGAAACACTCATAAGACATGCATCATACTTTAATTTAAAAGCCTAAGCACGATACTAACATGACATGGATGATATAATTACTTAAACATGAATCAAAACTGCAAAACTGAAATAAATTTTTAAAATTCTGAAACTGAAATTGAAAATCTTTGATTTCAGTAAAGAACACATAAACAATGAATATTCTATAAATTTAATTAAGAACAGAAGGGTGTTATAGAAATCATTTCCACCTTGTGACGCTTTCTTCAGAAATTTTGGCAGCAATTTCCCCACGTACTAGTGCCAATGAAAATAACCCAACTTAATTCCCCAACTCGAGAGAAAAACTTATCATACACAAGTAAGAGGAAAGAGAGGTGGGAGGGTTGCCAAGAAGAAGGCTTAGAGAAAACAAGAGAAAATTTCAACTCTTATTTTTTGGAATGAGGCAAGTGAGAGCCTAGGGGGGGTTTATATAGGTTTTCAAAGGGGGGAAAAATAAAAAATTTTGAGTTTTTCTTGGAGTAAAACACCTAAATTCTCTACAATATTGTACTTTCTAATTTTAAGGGGAAAGTAAGTATTTTTTAGATTTTTTTGAAATTTAAAAATCAATTTTTGTATTTATATCAAATTTTTGGTATTTTTGGCTAATTTTTTTGGTGATTTTTGCATTTTTTTTTTGTATTTTATAATTCAGCTGTTTTTCGGTGCCTTCGACCGTCCTCGAGACACGCACACAGATCTGATTGGAGGGTCGAGATCGGTGTGTGCGGGGTCGTATCGTGAGTCTTTGTGATTGTGGTTTTGCAGCTTTGATCGTGGCTGTCTGATCATCCTCGATCATCTTCGTACGTCCGATCTTCGTTATCCTATGCGCTCAGGCGTTAGTGAGGATCGTCTTGCGGCCATTGGATCACGAGATCAGATTTAGATCTACAGTTTGCAGCCATTGGATGTGTTTTAAGTTATTTTTATATGATTTTTAGTCGAATTTCATGTTCTATTTTTGGAATTTTGTCAAATCTTAATCCAAATTGACTTTCTAATCTTGTTTTCATAAACAAGTGCACATATCATTGTAGTTTTGGCTATGATATCCCATGTTATACACTATTTTCATATATTTTCTCCCAAAAATCTATTAAATTGATTTTATTCCTCATTTGGCTAAACTAGGACTTACCAAATTTTTCATCTGTCAATTCTGTATAATTCTCTAAATAAATATTCAAATTTCATATGAATTTTCAAGATGTTACACCATATATGGCCCATCATTCTTCATGTCCAGGCTTCCTTCGTACCCCCAAATTCCTATGCATCCTATACTACATAGAGACCGAAAGATATAAAACTTTCCCAATCCCATGTCCTGATCAAACAATTTTCTATTTTCACACGACGTTAGTTTCTAGTCATGTCCTAAAAATTTATGCTTTTGATCCACTGTGCCACTCATGGCAACACTCTTTTCTATCTAAGGTCTATTATCTAGACCTATAGTTTGATCAGGTTGACTCACAACCTCCGTCTAGTTAGGATACCACCTTTGGCATCTTCAAATTTCTTGCCCTAATTTTTCATCCTTCTAATTTTCTTTTAATAGAAAGTAAGGGTGTTCTTCAACTTAGACCATTTGTATAAGTTGGTGGGACAACCTTCAGATCGGACGGCGAGACCGAAGTCTACTTAGCAATCGTGCTTTTTGAGACGGGATAACCCACCTCCCTTTCAATGTTTAACTTTACTTGAGACAAGGCTTAGCCACTATCAGCTCAACTTGTAGTCTTTGTATCCAAACAAAACATTTCAAAAAATATTTATTTCCTTTTTGAAAACATTTTCTAAAAACGTTTTTTAATTTCAAAATAGAAGGTAGGGCAATCAAAATTTCAATTTGACTCATTGTGAAACAATACTCAATTAGGGTTTTTAATTCTTGTCAATCAACTAATGATTGACCTTCTAAATCTAGCCCAAGGCACGTAAAGCCTAGGCTTTGATAACACCTTTTGTAACACCCCGACCCTTGTATTCTTGACTATGAGTGTTTGGACTTAACCATTGTTGAAACAATAGAGTTAACCCCAAGGCAGGCTCGGTTTGGTGTTACTTTACAAGTGACGAACATTTGGCTTTCTATTCCCAATATCCCATGTCTTAATATAAAAACTAAAGAAGGCCACATTATAAGAGATAAAAGGAAATTATAATCTTTATTAATTCATAAAGAGAAAAGTACATAACTTTTAATTAAAAACAATTATAGTGGAATTCATAACAAAACTAAGCAACAATGCTCTACATAGAAATTTTCAAATAAAATCAAAAGAGATGCCCCAAGTCCTTACATATTCAATTTCTTGAAAAATGTTAAAAGAAGGGTGAGCACTAAGCTCAGTGGATCTTAAACAACCATTTTCATATTCAAATCACTAACACATCCATAATTCAAACATTTTAAAAAATTAGACATTTCAAGCATCAAAATTGTGTAAAGTTGTAACTTAGGCCAAAAGAAGTTTTCAACCCTTAATGTTCTCAACTAAGTAATTCTTTAGAGTAAAATATTACATTTCTTATTCTATTTCATTGGACTTTGGACTTAGGGACTCTAGCTCACCAACCAATCATTTAGGTATTACAAACCTTATGAACTAATCATAAGAAGAAAACATCCATAGCAACCACGTGTCTACTATGATGGTACGTAGTTTATGTCACCATCTTCTCATCTTAAATCCCATATTCATGAAATATAAATAAAATTAAGAATATAAGAACAAGCTGAAAATAAATTTTAGAATTTAATAAATTGCAAAACAATTTACTCACCATTCAAGATCATGCACCAAACTTTAGAATAACTCCTAAACATGATACTAACATGAAATGAGCATCATAAATGCATGATCTTGAATATTCATAAAAATTGAAAAATACACAATTACTGAAAAATAGAAGTGAAAACATGCATCATGGTTTAAGAAAAAACACAAAAACATCACACAAGAATGATCATGCAAATGGCTCAAAGATGAAAAGAGTGCTTAAGAAAACAACTTCCACCTTAGATGAGTCCTTTCTCCCAAATTCCAGCAGAGGTTCCCTTTGCTTTAACACTTTCGAATCTTAGCAAAACAACTCTCTAATAATCATTAAATGCTAAAAATAAAAGTCTCTCACCTTTGCACAAAAGAAAATGAAAAGAAAAGAAGAAGAAGAAGAAGTTTGAGAGCACAATAGGGAGAAATCTCTCTTGTTCTTGGAATGAAGGATTGTGTGCAACTTAGGGGGATATTTATAGTTTTTTCCAAGGGCCAAGGGGGATGTCCTAGGGTATCTTGGGTAGCATGGGCAACATTTCACTTTAAAGCAAGTTTCCAAACACTAAAAGAGAACATGGTAAGTGAATTCATGGATCACCAATCTTGCCTATTTTCTTATGGCGCCAAGGAATATTCTCTAGCATCTTTTCTAATTCAAATTCAGAGAATATCTTCATTCTAGAGCCCTTCCATAACCATTTTGGACATCCCATAGTGAGAAAGAATATTCTCTTAGAACTTTCTCCTTTGGTTCTCTTGTTTGCTCATCACACAAGCACACACATGGCAATTTTTCCTTTTTTTTTCTTTCTTGGACGTCCAACTTTGGTGAGCACACTATCACCACATGAGGGATACCATATCATAGTCTTAATACTGATCTAGGTTCTAGGAAACTTTCTAATTTGTGCTGGACCCATAGATGGCACACCAAGTGGGCATATCCCCTAGATTTGGCGTTACGACTAGATTTCCATTATGCACTTTCTATTTTTGTTTCTGTGTAGGGGTGATGGCTAGGTTTTGCGAGTGAGCATAAATTCTGATTTCAAGCCTTTTTAATTAGGTTAGTTCACATGTGTGCACACACACATGTGCATGGTGGATCGGTTTTGCTTAGGTGAGACATGGAGCACATAATCACTAGCTTGGTGCATGGAATCAATCTTCATGGATTTCCAAATCCTAGGTGGGACGTCCCATTGTGTACTGAATCACTTGTGTGGTACATTGGATCATGTTTTATGCAATCAAATAAGGGAAGATATCCCATGGTGGTTGAGTAGGGTGGGGTGCACCCGATTATGGTGTTTTCCCCATATGACTTGCACATGTTTTGGGTGGTCATGCCTTCTTGGGTTCACATGAATTTAATAAAATTTAATATCTCCTTAACCACTAGGAATTTAGGTGTATAACCTATAGTTTTGGAACCACATAATCAAGACACAAATTTTAAGGTATAGTTTGGCCCAGTGTTTTTTCTTAGAAATCTTCCTTATTTAGAGTCCACTGAAGGTACTTTACCTGAATCTTGGCCAATTGTCGCGATTATTGGATATATCGTGTGTCTTGTTAGTTTATGCCATCCCGTATAATTTCGGGTCATTCTGAATTCTTGAAGTACCCTAAATTCCACTTTTTTCCTAATTTAAATCCCTGACGGTAGTTGGCAAAATGAAAGGCCTAATCTTGACCAATTGAGCTAATTTTTGGATATGTTGTTCAATTAGCTGGTTCAAGTCACTTTGCTTCATTTTAGGTGATTTTGGATTCTTAAAGGTCACTAAATGAGAGTTTTAGAACCTTCCAAATTTAGCCTTGAAACGAGCTCGATTTCATTTTGCACCCAAATTTCGCTTAATAGACCTTGAATTTCATTTCATTTGGCACAAAGTTTTTAGGGTATTACAATTAATTAGACAAGTCTACTTCTCTGTAAAACTTGTCGACTATTGTTAAGCCTTACCATCAAAACATTTATGGTATTTAGAGTGTAATAATAACAAGTTAAGCGAAATAATGTAACAACACTGGAAGTCTTTAACATTAATTACATTAACAAAGTCCCGTTCAACTTTACATTTTTTTTTAAAACTTGTACATATGGATTTAAAATACCAAAAATAGCAAAACAAAACAACATACTAGGGATAAGCTAGAAAAGATGACGCGATCAACACATCATTCCCCTTATCCACAGCGAACGAACCTGAAATGTTAAGAGTAGTGAGCTCAATATCCACGTGAGCCTAGTTAGTAGCAAAAGATATATCTACTTAAGTCTAGTATTCTACAAGCAATGCAATAGGCAACATCACAATTATTCAATAAAAATGCAACAACAAATAACACGCACAATCATCAACATGTAAAAATGTAGCAGCCTAATATGCCATAAATTATGCTATGGTTCAAGGGTCAAGTATCCAAACTCGACACCCTTTTTTCATTTTAAGGATCCTTTGGTCACACTGCCATTTCAGACAGACATGACCATCATCCAGGCCATACTGCGATATCAATAGATGATCGTAGCCCACCGATCAGGCCATACTATTGTATCTTGACGATCGTGGCCCATTGACCAGGTGGTACAGTTGCCACCCATGAACGAGTAGAGTGTGCCATGCACCACCCTAAATATATCCATAGAGTGTACCAATTTGCCACTCTTATCTTAGGACTATCACAGTCCAATGTCTGTACTCAGAACCTCTCATCGTTAGGCTAGGTTAGCACATCTAAAGATTTGTCTATCAGTCCTATCTCAGCGCTATCACGATCCAATGTCAACACCTTGGAACCTCTCATCATTAGGTCAGGTCAACACATCTGAAGATTCGTCGATCAGCTCTATCCCAACACTATTACGACTCGGAACCTCTCATCTTGAGGCCAGATCGACAAATCTAAAAATTTGTACTTGTCGCATATCCCAATATTGAGCCAAATACCAAAAGCACACACTGTTAACATGTGTTTCGCTTTTGGCATACACTACATCACTTCTTCACAAATTTACTGTAATATACAATAAATAGGTAAAAAATTATTTTTTATATTACGCATTTTTTTCATGTGAAGTAATTCATAATGCTATACAATATTATATATATATATATATAACCTTATATATACATATAATATTAATCTATACATTATTTTTTAATTACATAAATGCAAATTTAATATATCTATTGATCTCCAAAAAGCATCGTCTTAGTGTCATTAAGTTCAGAATTTCATTTTAGACATTTCAGTACTTGCCAATTAAAATTTTAGTGCTAATAGGTACATCCCTATGTGTCGACTTTCAATTACTATATAATACTTAGGGCCTAAATAGGTACAAATAAAGTGTATATATATATATATATATATATATATATATATATATTCTATTCATTGATCCACACAATTGGCTAACATTTTTATTGAGAATTACACTAGAAAAACTATAATTCAAAACTTTCATAACAATTTTAAATTAAAAATAGGTAAAAATAATTTTACCCAAAATGATGGATCCTTGAGAAGCTTTTCTTTTTCTCTTTTCTTTCTTTTTCTCTTTTCTTTCTCTTTTTTTCCTTTCTCGGTTGCTCTCTCTCTCTCTCTCTCTCTCTCTCTCTCTCTCTCTCTCTCTTCTTTCTTTGGTTTTCTCATATGGTGATTGTGAACAAGAAATGAAATGAGGGGAAAGGCTATTTATAACAAAGGTCTAGCGGTGGGTCCCGTGCATTAATAATCAATTCATTTTCTTTTCTTTTCTTTTTCCTTCTCCAATATCTTAACACATCATCTCATTTATCTTATAGTTTATATATATATATATATATATATGTGTGTGTGTGTGTGTGTAAAAAATTAATTCATTTTATTAATTTATTAAATCATTTCGTCATCTAATAGACTTCCACTATAAAATATATACTACTGTTATTATTATTACCATCATTTAATTATTTATTTGATTTTCTATTTAATACACACATTAAGTAAAATAATTTTCATAAAATCACATATTTTTATTTATAATTCATCAATTCATGTATGAAAATACATGTCAAATCCCTCAACTCAATGTCCAAAATAAGGGTCGTTACAGTCTCTCCTCTTTAGAATAAATTTCGTCCCCGAAATTTACTAAGATAATAAAAGATCAAGGAGCAACTCTCATAATCTTAGGAAAGTGACTCGCTATGTAGTCTTCTTGCTCTTAGGTGTCTTGCTCGGCACTATGAAACTGCCATTGTACACATATCATCAGTATCTCTTTGTTGCACAGTTTTTTCACGACTCGATCAATGATAGCTATCCGAGCTTTATCGTATGTACAATCCTCTCGCGACTCAACATGTCTCCAGTTAATCATGTACGAGGGATCAGGATAGTACTTCCCCAATATCGACACATGAAACATGTTATATATTCCCAATAAATGAGGTGGCAATGCCAATCGGTATGCAATAAGACCTATTCTCTCAAGAATTTCTGTAACACCCCAACCCCCGAAACTTTCAATTGGATTTATCCACAAGGTGGGCTAGTCTGGTGTTACATTACAAGTACACAACTTGCCTTTCTAATTCTTTTATCCCAATTCTTATTGAACATTAGAAATAAGAATAGAAACTTTTTAAAAATAAGCAGTCTAAATCCTTAGTAAGCTTCATCATGTAATTTAATTTCCTGAAAAGATAAAAAAGGAAGGGTGAACACTTAACCCAATGGATTATTCTAAAACAACCAAGTTACTAATTCAAACTAACAATACATTCAAATTTAAACACTTGCATACATTAGACGTTTCAAATAGTTTCTTATTTTCAATTTTATGTTAGACTGAAAGGAGGTCCAATCCTTTGATGTTCTTATCAAAATACCTCCCCATGAGTGGAAAGACAATCTTTATGTCACATTCCATTGGATTTAGGGTCTCTTGCTCGTATTCCAAGTATTTTGTGCTACACCCATTTATACACAATGTATGCAACTCATACACACATAGTATATGTAAAGAACACCCATGGTATCCCTTTGGATCACTGTGACAATACATGGTTCTTAATATCAAAGTCTTTTATTTGAATTATTATAATCATGAATCATAAAAGAATTAAAATTTAGTATATTATCATCATGAAAGCATAAAAACATCACTTGCATGCATCATATCTCAAAATCGCCTGAGCATGACATGGTTTTATGAATGCCTAAACATGACATATCTATCAAACTAAAAATTAAATAATGTGAATGGACTGAAATTGAAATCTGTATGATAAACCGATTTTAAAACATGCATGAACATGATATTAATTCAAACTAGTAAAGAATATATTTTTGAAATCACTTCCACCTTGTTTAAAATCTTAGTTGCACAAATTAGAATTTTAGCAACACTTCCACCCTCTAAGATGTCTAGAATCTCAAGAAGACTCAAGAACTAAAAACTTCACACTCAAGAACTCTCAAGAACTCTTTAAGAATTGAAAACAGGTTCCAAGAGATAGGCTAGAGAAAGCAAGAGGGATCTTATCAACTCTTGCTTTAGGATGAAGCCAATGGTGCTCATGCTTGGGTTTACATAGAGTTTTAATGGGCATGAATTGGCAAATTTGGGGTGTCTTCATTATAGAAACCTTTCTAAAACTCTTTCCCTTTCCATATTATTTGTTTCCTATGCATAAGAATTAGTAAGTAAAGGTTTTAGAAGTTGCTAATACATTCTTTTGGTTTGATTTCATTTTAGAAACCTTTCTAATTCTCTATTTAACTTGTTTCCCAAGCACATATATTAGTAAGCGATATTTTAGAAGTTGCTAATATATTCTTTTAGAAGTTGATTTCATTTTAGAAACATTTTTAATTCTCTATTTTACTTATTTTTCAAGCACACATATATTAGTAAGTAATTATTTTAGAAGTTGTTAATACATTATTTTGAGTTGATTTCATTTTAAACACCTTTCTAATTATTTATTTTATTTGTTTTCCAAGCACATATATTAGTAAGTAATTATTTTAGAAGTTGTTAACACATTATTTTGAGTTGATTTTATTTTAGAAACCTTTCTAATTTGGTCTCTTGTGCACACATGTTTATGACATGTTTCTAATTTCATTTTTGATCAAATGAGACTTGCTAATTCTATAATTTGAATGAAATTAGGTTTCAACACAATTATACCTCAATTTTCATATAATTGTAGGGAATTAATTTACCTTTATTTATATATATAATGTTTTTGAGCAGAACTTGCTAATTTTTCTAACCCAAATATATCATTTAATTATTCTACTTATTTTATATTTCTAGTTAAATATTAAACTACATTACAATATTTGGTAACTCTTCTAATTTGATATTTTTATTTAAATACCCAACCATTCTATATATTTCTTTGTACATTAAAATTTCTACAAGCTTCCTTCAATTAATTTCATTTCTCATTTTGGCTATAATTTAAAATATACACAATTTTGTATCGTGAAAATTTCATAAGATTTTCAAGGATCAATATTTATTTATTTCATTTAATCGAATTTCGTACAAATTTTTTGGGCTATTATAATCTTGAAAGGTCCAATATATCTAGGAGTGAGTTTCTCTGAAATGCCAAATTGAGTCTGCCCCTTTTGAGGGAAAATTCGAAGGAGTACATGATCGCCAACATCAAACTCAAGGACCTTCCTTTGGTTGTCAGCATAACCTTTTTGTCTGTCTTGAGTTTTTTTCATGTTTTGACGGATCTACTAAGTTTTTTCATTTTGCTCCCATACAAAAAGTAGGGTCAAAAACTGCTATTTCACCAGCCTTAGCCTAACAAGCTAGCTATTGGTGAAGTCGACCATATAATGCCTTAAACAATGGCATGTCGATACTCGCCTGGTAGCCGTCATACTATGCAAACTCACACAATGTCAAATGATCATTCTAGCTACCACCAAAATCAAGGATGCATGCATAGAACATATCTTCCAAAATTTAGATCACTCTCTTAGACTGACCATCAGCCTATGGATGGAAGGTTGTGTTCAAGTTTACTCTAGTCCCCAACTAACTCTACAAGCTTTGCCAAAAATGGGACATAAACCGAGCATCTCTATCAGACACAATGGACATTGGGACCCCATGTAATCTCACGATCTCGTGAATATACAGTTGACCCAACCTGTCAACTGAATCTCTACTATGCATTGGGAGGAAATGAGCAGACTTAGTCAGTCTGTCTACAATAACCCAAATAGTATTGTGTCTCCATTGAGTCCGAGATAGTCCCATCAATCATTTCCACTCGGGATTAGCCAAGGGTTGTAATAAACCACCGGGTCTCTAGTGCTAACCTGCTGACACATGTCACATTCTTGCAAAAAGGCTACAATATCTCGCTTTATCCATGGACACCAATAAGTACGTCGAGTATCATGATACATCTTATTGGTGCTTGGCTGAACAATATACCTTGAGCGGTGCAGCTCTGCTAGCACTTCCTATCTTAGGCAAGGGTCATCTAGTACCCACAATTGTCCCGTGAATCTTAATACACCATTAATGTCAATCAACTACTCTACACAAGAAGTATCGTCTGCCCACTCCTGGAATGTCACATAATGTAATACCTCGTAACTTCGTAATCATGCCACATTGCGAGTAGGTATAAAAAAATGAAAAGAATATATATATATATATATAAAATAAGAAATTGACAATCGATATCAGTGGAATTAACGGAAAAGAAAAAAAATTATATATAATAATAATAATATAATAAAATAAGATATTAGTACATAAGATTTTAGGGTAATGAAATGAATAGATTATAAATTAAAATAGATGTAAAAATTTATAATAGGATTTTAAAGAAATGCATGGCGGTAATTAAATCTAAATATTGGTTTATTTGGTTAAATTTATTGAACTAAGGTAATATACACATGTATACGGATTTATATAAATTAATGAAATAGTTGTACAGAAAAATGAACAAATCTATAAAATAAATAAAACATATATATATATATATATCCGGGTGGTGTGTGTGTGACAACAAGAACGTGGTGAATGGGCGGTGGAATGAGGTGTGTCAAAGAAGAGAGCCGATGGAGGGGAGAATCTCGAATAATCCGGATAGCAAAGGATTGAAGGAGAAGTTAGCAGGGTGTCGATGTGGCGTTATTAACTTGAAGAAGAAGAGAGCGCAGCGTTCAGACGAAGAGGAAGATGAACTGAAGGTGGTGGTCATGGGGTTGCTGCTGCTCAAATGAAGAAGAAGCCGTATGTGAAGATGAATGGGAAACAGAGGCAGCCGCTAGCATCTGTTATGGCTACCGCCGAACAGAAAAGAATAAGGAGAAGGGAAGTCATGGCAGCTGCTGCTGCTGTTAGATGAGGAAGAGGAACAAAAGAAGCTGGTGCCCTGTGCGGTGGTGGCTGCTGCAAATTGTTGAAGGAAGAAGAAGCAGCTGCTCCGAAAATTTGTGGCACGAACTAGAAGAGGAACGACTGAAACTGCGTGGGTGCAACGGAATGGAAACAGAACAATGGATCCGTTGCTGCTGGTACCCGGGCCGTCGATGTCCCTGCTGCAGAGTGATGAGGCAGCCGTGATGTTGGCTGATTGCATGAACAGAGGGGTACGTGGTTGAGCATGGAAACAAGGTGTTGTTGCCACTGTTGTTCCCTGCTGCCGAAATGGAAAAGAGGCAATGTCAGATTTTTGTTCACTTTCTGGTTTTTGGCTGCCTGGTTCGTGCCATCAAATGAAACAGAGAAACCGTGCGGGAAGTTGGAACATGGAGTGGCTGATTTTCAGGTCAGTGGTGTGGTTGTTCCTGGTCACCGCACGAGCATAGGAGTAAAGAACAGAAAACAGAGCGACGGTGCTCTATTGCTGCTACTGCTGCCGTTGCAGCTACTGCTGCCATTGCAGCTGCTGCTGCTGTGGGGCGTGGGTGCACGAACAAGAAGAAGGAAGGAAAATCCAGCCTTGTTGGTCTTGCCGCCCCCTGCTGCTAGACGCTCACGCTGCTGGTCGTTGCAGCTGCCGCCGCTGTTGCTGCCGGGGGCTGGTGGAGCGACGAAGACAAAAGAGATGGGAACTAGGAAGTGGCCGCCGGACTGAAATGGAGAAGGAGCAGGTTAGTGCTCTGTTTTGGGAGGTGAGCTAGCCGAAGAGGAAGGAAAGAAAGAAGAACAGCAACGGGTTGGTTTTGGGCAGTGCTGCTGGTTTGATTGGGCTGGTGAAGGTTGGTGAATGATGAAGACAGAGGAGCCGTGTGAGTTGAGTGGCGCATTGTTGAAGTGGCTGTTATGGCGTTGAAGTTGGAGTGAATAAGAGAGTAGGGGTAATAGTGAAGTGATGCATGATGCATGTGTGTGATTGTTGCTACCGCCGAATGAAGAAGAGCGAGGATGAAGGTAAGGAAAATTATTGGGATTTTGGATTATGGATTTTCAGTGTGTTTATTCAACAATCAAAGTATAATAGGATTTATTAATATAACTTGAATTAGATCATAAGATAGTATAAATAAATTAATATGCATTAGTTGGAATTAGAAAGTTTTATAATGCTAAGGTGGAAGAATAAAATAAATTAATGTACTCCCAATAACTTAAATATCTAAATTAAGTAGTTAAGAAGGATTAGAAATTATCTATGCAAGTACTAAAGTATTCAAAGTAGGAAAACAAACGAGTAATAAATTGAATTAGCGCTATCAATAATTTTAGTAAAATTCTAAGAATAGTGAAAGATTAAAATTCTCAATTCCTAACAAGACTAAAGACTAGATGAAGAGAACTCTTATTTTGTTCGTAATTAAATTAATTATGATATTAATAAATTATGTAAATTTGTGAAGATTCAATTATTAAAAAATCTAATTTTATGGAAAAGCTTGGAAGTAAGTTATTAAAGTTTCAAATTTCAAATTAAGGAAATTTAGAGGTTTTAGAAGTTATTTTTATTACAATGGATAAAATTCTAGAATTTAGGAATAATCCAAAATTAGTTGAAATTAATATCCAGATTCTATAATTAGTTGAAAAAATATTTTAAATAAGATATATTATGAATTAAGAACTTAAGAATTTTATTAATTCTTGAATTTCAGATTTTACAATTGAGAGTATCTCGTATCTCGACAGAAAGCAAGGAGTCCTGAAGATCGACGGAATCAGGTGGGCGTGACTTCCTTGCTCATACGTCTTATATGGATTTAAGATTCGATTGAATAGTTCTAGGTTATTCGAAATTTTATTATGAAATTGATTGAATTGTTTGGAATGCTAGTGTGAGGATGCGACTAAATGAAAACTCGTTCATTTCATGCATAAATAGAGGAGATGCATTAGGTAGCATTAGTTACTCATTTGACTATCATGTAACTTGCATTTTATAACATTGGGTGTTTGTTTAGACTACTATTGTAAGGTATGCATAATTGGAGAAATTATTCGGTAGATTGTGAAATGGTTTGGCATGATAGATGCTTGCCTATAACACTAAAGTAAGACGATAGTTTATTAAGAATTCACGTACCGGTGCGATTGACGAGCCGAAGGCGGATCGAGGTGGCATCTCCTATATGTCACCGCTTGAGATCGTCGAGCCATAAGGCGGATCCTAGGTATTCCCACCCGGAGCTGACTGTGACAGCTCAAAGTCTTTGGGAGACGGTACGATGCTGCAGTAAGTACGCTCTCTTAGGCTATGATGTGAGTGTCGATTGATTTTAGATGGTTATTGGAACCCTCTGAGATTAGTTTGGATCACAAGGAATACCGAAAGGCATCTCAACCCTCTTCCGGTCTTAGACTTCGACTAAAACAAATGAATGTTTGAACGCCTAATGTTTGAAAGTGTTTGTAATGTTTTGGATTGGGCCTATATAATGCATGTGATGTGTAGGATCGATCCACTGTGCTTTCGAGCTCACTCCCATTTCTATTTCTCAGGTACACCTGAACGTAGAGTATGTTGATTTACGTTAGAAGACTTGCACTTTGATTGGATACCTCACGGGGAGGTCGCCCGGGATCGGTGACTGGAAGGTCAAGTTTTATATATTTTACTGAATTATTTTAATGTAATTACGTTGGTTTTAACTTGGTCGTTTTATCTTTAAATGACTTTACTTGTTTAACGATTTTGGTTTGAATAAAGAGTTTTAAGTATTTTCGCTGTATTATTTATGCATTGTTTTGAGAAATTCGGTGAATACATAGAGAAATTATTTTGATCTTTTGTTTGTTTTAAAATATCTACATAGACATTGACTTGAGAACGAATTATTATGAACTTGATTTTGAAGAAAGAGACTTTGACAGAAGAAGAATTTAAGTAGCACCTTGATTTTTCATCGGGCGATGATCCACACGTGAGGTAACACGTGAACGGAGGTCTGGTCGAAAATTGGGGTGTTACACATAATCAACATCATGATGCTACACCTCCACGATTTCAGCAAGCAGAACCAGCTGGGCTCTCATCTGTGCGCTGACTCTGGTCTCAATCGAAGTTTCACGGATATTCATCACTGTCACAAAATCAATCATCCTCCACTCTTGATACATATGTCTAGCCATACAGGCAGTCTCAACCCGTTTCCTACTAAGTGCATCATCCACCACATTGGCCTTTCTAGGATGGTATTCAACACTAAAGTCATAATCCTTCAGCAATTCCATCCACCTCCTCTACTTCATATTATGATCTTTTTGAGAAAACAGGTACTTGAAGCCCTTATGATCCGAATATAGTGTGAATCATTCACCATAAAGATAGTGCCGCCAAATCTTGAGCGCAAAAACAATAGCTACTAGTTTTAGATCATGGATAGGGTAGTTCTTCTCATAAACTTTTAACTGTCTAGAAGCATAGGCTATTACCCGGTCATTTTGCATCAACACACAACTAAGGTCTAATCTTGATACATTAGTATAAATTACCAATTCTTGACCTTGTTCTGGCAAAACAAGAACTGGCACAATAGTCAACCTTTGTTTAAGCTCAAGAAAGGCATGCTTATAATTATCGATCCATACAAAAGGTATATTCTTTTGGGTTAGCTTAGTCATTGGTGCTGCGATACGGAAGAAATTATTTACAAACCTCCAATAGTAACCTGCTAAACCCAGGAAACTACGAATCTCAGTCACTATGGTAGGTTTAAGCAAATCAACAATCGCTTCGATCTTGGCTGAATCAATAGAGATACCCTCGGCTCGAACCACATGTAACACCCTAGAATTTTTCGAGTACGCTATGTCGCGGGCGAAAGTAAAATGATGGGCACAAATAAAAATGATTAGTAGAAAAAAATATAATAATAAATTAATAAGATAAAATTAAATAAATGAAATTATCAGTATTTTATGGAATGAACTAAAAAAAATAAAAAATAAAAAGAAATAAAATATATGCTATCATAGTTACAACCGAGGAGTGGAGGTGTGTTGAATAAGATTTGTGTGGTCGGCGAGAAGACTGATCTGGAAAGATCAGAGAAGAAAGTTGGCGGTGCATTTTAAACAGAGAGATATCCCGAATTGTCTGGATGGAGGTTGCTTTACATGATTGTGGTAAGAAACTATAAACAGAGCCGTCGCTGTTATTGTTGAGTCGCTGGTGTGGTGGCCGAACGAAGAAGAAGAACCAGAGCAATGATGCTCTGTTGAGAGAGCCACGTTGCTCTGTTTTGGACGGCTGCTGGTGTGGACGGAACAAAGAAGGAAGCAGAGCAGCTCATTGCTGCTGCTGCTGGTGTGCCGAACAGAGGAAGAAGCAGAATTCTTCTGCTGTGCTAGACGCCGAGCTGCTGCATGCTGTGTGGTTATCGAATGATGAAGAAAGGAGCTGCGGTGATGGGTCACGAACGAAAACAGAGAACGAGAAGCTAGTTGGAGGCTGGTATTTTGGGTCGTCATGGCATGAGCAGATGAATGAAGAAACCCAGGATGCTGGTCTTGTCGCTGCTGCTGCCGGGAATTGAAGAGGAAAGCCGTGTAGAGAAACAGGGGGCGGTGTGTATGCAGCTGCTGCTGTGTACTGCTGCGTGCTGCTGCTAATCGAGGAAGAAGAAGCAGCTGCGACAGGGGAGATCGAAATAGAGTCAGGAAATAAGGACGGAGAAGCCGAAGATAATTTGTGGGTGTCGGAAGCTGGGAGCTCGGCTGCTGCAACGGAAACAGGGGACGTTGAGAAGAACAAGGCAGAAGGAGCTGCTGCTCATGTGTGCTGCAAACCGTGGAAGAAGAAGAAGAAGATGGACCGTGCGGGCTCTGCCGCTGTCACCATGGACCGAAGAAAGAAGGAGAGGAAGAACGAAGAACAGGGCAGCATGAACTGCTGCTGCTGCTGCAAATTGCAGCACGTTGCTGCTGCTCATGTGCTGACCGAAGAAGGAAGAAGGAGAACAGAGGAGGCTAGGTGCTGCAGCTGCGGTGGGACGATGAATGCATGAACGAAGAGAGAAACGATGATGAGCTGCTGAAAAATTTGGGTTTGACGGTGAAGATGTAGCACGTGTGGTGGCTGTTCACAAGTTTTGTTTGAACTAATAACCAGGTTAGTGATTTAACATACCTTAATGACTTAATTTGACTATGATTAGCTGATAAATTAGGACTTAAGGAAGTAGGAACAAATGCTATCATTAGATAACTTAGAAAATTTAGTTATTTAATTAAACATCAATTGGAACTAAGAATTAGAAAATAACTAAGATCAATTAATAAAAGTAATTTCAAGTTAAGCAAGAAAATTACAAATATTTTTAATTGATGTGATTTCAGTAGTGTTAGACAAAGATGAGATTATTGGAGGATTAATCGTCATCATCATAACTTGAATTAGAATCAAAGATAATACTAATAAATCACTATGGAATGATTAGAATAATAAAGTTTTTATGACAACATACTAAAGTTTAGAAAATAAAAGAATTAACTAAAGTATCTTCATGAATTTAAATATTTAAATTGAGTAGTAAAGAAATGAAAAATCATTATTCGAGCACTGAATTATTAAAGTAGATAAATACTTAAATTAGAAAAATAAATAAATAATAGTTATTCAAACTAGCGCTACAAGTAATCTCGATAAAATTTCAAGAGTAGCATAAGATTAAAGATTCAACAAATAGAAGTCTTATTTTGTTCGTAATTATTGTATGAATAATGTAACTGTAATAAAAAGAATTAGAAACTATAGAACACTTAAATTGTTAAGGACACAAAAGATCTTTAAAAATGTATCAAATTCCTCGTGAACATTAGTAGTAGGAAAATAATAGAAATATTGGTTGAGAAATCATACGCCATAATTATTTTACAGATAAAAAGCTCTAGGACGGTCGTAGCAACAAAGGAGTAGGAAATCGTCAAGGATTCAGGTGGGCATGATTTTCTCTCTCACATGTATTATGCGGATTTAAAATTCAAGACATTTGTTTAAATAGATTATAGGTTGGTAATGTTTTGAAAAATGTTGATTTGAATTGTTGGTATTATTAAATGACGTGTGATGACTGGTTTCTTGATCATGGCATGCTTGTATATGAGATTATGCTTTTAGATTTCATCGTTTGATCATTTACTTTACCATGCCAATGTTGGATATTATTCGTTTTGCTTGCTATGAAATGAATGATGCTTTGGTGTGATTGAATTAACTGTATTAAACTAAAAGAAGACGAAGGTTTATTAAGAATCCACATACCGGTGCGATTGTCGAGCCGCAAGGCGGATCGTACGTATTCCCACCCTGAGCTGCCTGCAACAGCTCGAAGTCTTTGGTAGACGACACGATGTCATGACAAGTACTCTTTCTCTCTTGGACCGTGATTGTAACACCCACCGGGAATCCTACCGGGACTCTTACCCACGTCGTAGGGCCTACGTCATGGCGTGTCACTCACAAGGTATTGTCCCTGCCCCCAAGGGTTTTCTTTCGCCTCCACGGAGATTCGAACCCAAGACCTGGGGCTCAAGTACTTAATTTATTCATCATCCGCTACCATTGAACCACCCTTTGTAACACCCCGACCCCCGCATTTTAACTTGGACTTAACCATTTGTGGACATAACCATTGTTGCGTCCACTGTTATAACAACTATCGCAACATTGGACTTAACCATGGGCCGGGTCCTATGTTACTTTACAAATGACACACACTTGACTTTCTACTCTCAATATCCCTTGTTTTAAATGTAAATACTAAACAAGGCTACATTAAAGAGATAAAAGGAAATTCAAATCTTTATTTAATCATAAAGGAAAGTACACAACTTTAAATAAGGAAAATACTACAGCGG
>JAJIYU010002140.1:0-31712 GCA_030144865.1 Tinospora cordifolia | reverse complement strand
ATGTGTGTGTGCAAGTTTTTAAAATTTGTGAGAATTGAAGAAGTTTGCAAATGTAGGGTAGGTGCAAGCGTGATGCCTTGCAATTTCTTTAACAGTGTTTAGAAAGTAACAAAAACATTCAAATTTTTGAAAAAAATGCTGATATAATTACTCAGAGAGGATCATGTGAAAGAAACAAAAAATGAATTATTTGTATGTGTTATTGAGTAACCATGTTGAACACTCAAGCAATAAACTTGATATATCAATATATTTTAATTGTGTAAATATTATTTGAAACATTAGTTATTATTATGAATCAGATTGAGAAAAGTTGAAATTACTCAAGTGGTCCATCAATGGGTGAGACTTCGAAATGAAACCAATCTTTGGTGTTGGCTTTGCGATATTATCTCATCAGGATGGTTGGGGGATTATAGAGGGTAGTCATCTTTGTTGTAATCTGGTTGGTATGCCCGTTTATTTAAGTGGAAAACCAGTTCGAAACATAAGTAAATTTGTCCTAATTTGAAAGTAAATTGCTAGTCGGGTTGTCATAATTGATCTGAACCGTGTAACACTAATGTTTTTATAACCCTATATATACTATACTTAGTTTATACAAATATGCAATTAACTTGTGTTGTGAATCTTGAGATTCATCCTTTCAAATCTCTATTCAATTCATGAAGTCTCAAAACAATTTATGATTTTGACTACCATGGTTAAGGAGTTTGGGGACTGTTTTGGAGAGTTTTCAACTGTAGATATCACAGATTGTTCTCTTGTAAAGTCTTCATGTGCATCATATTGATTCAATGCAATACACATACTCTTGTTTCTTGTCAAAATGATAAAAAAGCATTAGAAGTAGCTTTTTAGCTATTAAAAGTAACAAAAAACTAGAATACTTGTAAGCAAAATGCAAAAATATTACATCTCTAGAGCACTTCATTTTTTTTAGAAACTTCTTATGTATCAAAATGACAAATTGTATTAAAAGAATCATTTGTCAGAGGTTTCTTGTAGTTATATGATTATGAATCTGTCTTAGTTTTGGGCTTAAATATATATCAATTGTAAGGTGTATTATGCCCCAAAAATCTGTCACGGGTTTGGTTGGGCACTGTGCCCCACTGGAACCTTAAAGACAAGTTTAAGCTTTTAAATAAAGATTGAATTATTTTAGTTCTTTGGAATTATAATATTGTGAATATTATAGAAAGAAACGAAAAAGTAAGAAAGGATATTCATGACAGTGATCATCTTACACGAATTGAGGCACAAATCTTAATAATGACATGTTAAAAGCATGCCATAACGCCTGTGCCTAGAAAATTCTTATAAGTTATTTTTTTTTTTGAAACAAAAACTATATATATTAATAGAATAAAATAAGGTACAAAAGGGTCGGATGAGATATCCGGGCTTAATTCTCATAACACGTTTAATCTGAAATTAAAACAGATTGGAGGATTGAACCCCCGTTACATAACCAGTCCGAAAAGCTATAACCTATTCCTAACTTAGACGTGGAGATTCAATTGGCGAACAAAAGGTTGGACCTCTCCCATATCATGCTATCCGATCTTTCTACATTCAAAAACAGTCTTCTATTACGTTCCTCCCATATTGTGCAGTGCCGGCCCAATAATATCGGGGGCCCAGGGCAAAACGATAACTAGGGGCCCCAAAAATAATAGTTAAATTAATTTATAGTTTTTTTTAATTATATATATACATGGGTTCCTAAAAATGAGGGGCCCTAAGGGCGACGGGGGCCCAGGGCCGTCGCCCTTTGCGCCCCACCTCGGGGCCGGCCCTGATATTGTGTACCAAACAGCTGCCAATATGACCTTCCACTGCTGATTGATGTGAGCTCTTCTAACTCGGTCTGGGATCTGGAACCAATTTTCAGCTTTTGGGGGGCAAATGGAGTTGTGTTTCCTATTCCAACGTTGCCAAATATCTTCTGTTGTCCTGCACTTTTCGAGCAGATGTTTGGTGGACTCCTCTTTTTCCCTGCACATAATACATATAGAAGGCTGTAAAGAATGATTGCGAAGGATTCGTTGGAGGTTTCACTAGTCTTAAGTGTGTTAATACTAATCAGCCACATTAAGAATTTAGCTTTTAGGGGAGCCTTAGTTTTCCAAACAAAATCTGTCACTGATGTTGCATGCTCTGAAACCTGATTTGTTATTTTCTCCATAGCTGATCTTACTGAAAAAGATTTGGTTCCTTCCCCTATCCAAACCGGTTTATCCTCCTTCTCTGTTTCACTTAGGTTTGAAACTGTTCAACCGGCTTAAGAGTTCTCTAAGCTCCTCGAGGTGGTGATCAGCTATATTCCTTGGCAAATACAAGTTCCATCCCCACTGTATTCTATCATCTACATAAGTTCTTGTTCTGAAATCTGCCACTGAGCTTTCTTTTTTCAGACACATGCTGTGAATACTGGGAAAGGCTTCCTTCAAGGGACCTTGGCCGCACCATCAGTCATCCCAAAACCTCACTTGCTCTCCATTTCCAATTTTCCAACATATGTGGGGCCTAAACTGGTCGTAAAGGTTGTGGATGTCCTTCCATGGCGCTTTGTGGCTGCATTTTTTATTAACAGCCACTTCTCTTCCAAAGACTCGAGATCCATGAATACTTCTCACTATGATGGCCCATAAAGTTTTTGGTTTTTCTATCATCCCCCATAGCCATGTGGATCTTAAAGGTTCACTTCTTTTAAAAATGTTTCCAATGCCAAGGCCTCCGTTTTTAACAGCTTTACAAACCTGTTTCCAGTTAACAAGATTGTGACCTTTCTCATTTTCCTCCTGTTTTCAAAGGAAGTACCTCATCTGCCTCTCTATGATTGCAGCAACCTTCTTTGGAATCTTGAAGATGGACAGATAGTAAGTCGGGAGTGCCTCTAGGACTGATTTCAGAAGAAGTAATTCCTCTAGATAAATAGCTCTTTTTCCATCCCGTAGTCTGTCTTCTGATAGTCTGGATAACAGGATCCCAAAAGTCGGTTTTGAAAGGATTACCTCCCAAGGTCATCCCTAGATACATGAGGGGCCAATCCTCTCGTCCCACTTTCATCTCTTCTGCTATGTTCTTGGTTTTCACTTCTTTAGAGTTGACTCCCAGCAACTGACTCTTGTTCCCATTTATTTTAAGGCCCGACAATAAGCAAAAGGTTCTCAAGGCACTCATAAACGATTGGATTTTTGTTCTTGTTTTTTGCATGCAGATTAAACAATCATCAGCGAATAACAAATGAGTTAGAGGGAGGTTATCTTTTCCTACCATCAGACCTCGTATCAATCCTTCCTTGCTTGCTTTCTCTATGATGCGGGTGAAGGCTTCAACGACTACAGTGTACAAAAATGGGGACAGTGGGTCACCTTGTCGTAATCCTCTGTGGCTGTAGATTTTACCTCGAGGTCTTCCATTAATAAAAATTGAATAGTTAGCTGTTTGGAGACAACCTTGAATCCAGTTTCTCCATCTTTCTCCAAGGCCTTGCTTTTTAAGAGTAAAATCCAAGAAGCTCTATTTGACTGAGTCATGGGCCTTGGCAAAATTGACTTTGAGCAATAGTCCCTCTTTGCCCTTAACCCTATACTCCTCAACTACTTCATTGGCAATCAGAATTGCATCGTTAATTTGTCAATCTTGGACAAATGCCATTTGGTGCTCACTTATGATCTTTGGCAGGACCATCTTTAATCGATTAGCTAGGGTCTTAGACAATATCTTGAATAGGCTTGTGATCAAGCTGATGGGTCTAAAGTCAGTCACCTTCGTGGAATTGAACTTCTTGGGGATGAGGCAAATGTAAGTCTCGTTAACTCTTCTGTTAATTACCACATCTGTATGAAATTCTTTCATAACTTCACAAAGGTCCTTTTTGAGAATATTCCATTCCTTCTGAAAGAAATACATGGTGAATCCCCCGAGGCTTTGTTGCCATCACAGCTGAAGACAACTGCTCTTATTTCCTCTTCTTCATATTCCCTCTCCAGCCATGCACTATCTGCCTCAGATGGTGAAAATTCTTATAAGTTATAACATATACATATTTTTATATATGCATAAATTTATCTTAATGGACCTGATAAGTTCCAAGAGTAGCTCTTGAACTTATAATCCCTATTGGTTTTTGATTTTAATAGATACTTTGCTATTGAAAATCGCAGGGAAACTGCAAGAGCTTCAAATGGCCTTTCTGACACAGATCCACTGAGGAGTACTCAAGCTACAACTCTTTCAGTGTCCTCTAACTTTGAAGTGAGTATTCTAATTTTTAATTTTTACTTTTTTTTTACCAACTTTGCTTTTCCATCATTGGTTAGGCCTCTCATTCTAAGTTTTGCTATATGTGATTCCACCTAATGCTCCTGGTGTTTTTTCTTTTTTTTTTTTATTTTTTATTTTATTTTAATTGTTTTCAGGCCCAACCCAGGAGAGCACGCAGCCCATCACCTTATGTCCAGCCTGCTTCCAGTTCCATAGTGTTCCGTCCTGATGCAGTGCTTGTGCTTTTAAGAAGGGCTTATAAGGAGTCTCACCTTGGAACAATTTGCCGAGCAGTAAACACATTGAGATTTACTCTTCATTTGTACTAAAAAATTTGCCTTTTAACCTGATTCTTGTATACCCAAAGCCTATCCTGATCTGTGCAAGTTTTGATATTTTCAGGCTTCCAGAGCTCTACATAAGCTTGTAGAGCCTGCTCCTTCCCCAGAATCACTTGCCCTGGTAAATGACCAGTCATCTTCTGTGACTGATGAAACAGTAAAAGCTGAGGCACCCAAGTATTTGCCTTTAGTTGATTATTCAAGCTTGTTTGGAGAAGAATTCAGGATCCCTGACAATAATTGCGACTCCAGATATCTTAATGTCCTTGATCTTGGTGTTACAGAAGAAGGGATTTTGCATGTTCTTTTTGCTTGTGCATCACAGGTGGGTTGTGGAGCTGGGCTTTGTGCATCTACTGTACTTGCCTTGATTCTATTTCTGCCATTGTTGCTAGATTTTTCATAAAAAATTCACTGTATTGTTGCCCACGTCTATGTTTTCAGCCACTCCTTTGCCGCAAATTAGCTGATAGTGTTTCTGACCTTTGGTCTGTTCTACCGCTAGTACAAGCACTGGTTCCAGGTATTTTCTGAGTTGTATACATTCCCAATTCACTAAAAATGGATAGATTCTTGATTAGTAATTGATGAGATCTTAAGATGGATAAGAATAGGTTGAGTAATATTTAAATAAATAATTTAACCAGAAACAAGTATAAGATAGGTCAAGATTATAAATTCTATTTTCACTCAAAGGCTTAATCAACTAGTTAGAGCACTGAATAAGTCCTGTTTGGTCGTATAGCTTTCTCCAACTAACTAAATTCAAGGGAAAGTCTTTGGCATTTTTTTCTTGTTTCTTTTCTTTTCTTTTTTTTTTCCTTTTTTAATTCTTTTTTGTATAGTCTCTTTTACTGATTTGTTTGAAACTGTTCTCAAGTAAAGGTGATAGTAAAAGAAACACCCAAATCTACGGATAACTGTCTGATGTTTTGATGGAAACTTCTCTTTCCTAGAAAATATTGCTAACTTTTCCTTGAGGAGTTAGTGTTGTTATTTGGAAAATTTTAGGATAAACGTTTCCTTGTCATTGGTGGTTTCTAGTTTTTTTTTTTTTATAATTAAAATTTGTTGATCTGGATGAACTTCTTGTGCCATATTGGCATACTGTAGCTCTTCGCCCTCCAGTTAGCAGTCTTCCAGAGCATGTTGATGATAGTTTCTCGCAATGGAAGCAGCCCTTTGTGCAGCAGGCCTTATCTCAGGTTGAATTTTTGCCCTCTTTTCGCATACTGTCAGTGTAGTTTCTAACCATCAACATGCAATTGCAGATTACTGCAACATTATCTTCATCAGTGTATCGTCCTCTTCTTCATGCTTGTGCTGGCTACTTATCGTCATATTCTCCATCACATGTTCGTTATTTTTGCTCCCTCTGGAATATTACATTTTTTATTATTTCATGAATATTACATATGATTTTTGTCCTTACTCCTGTTATATTTAACCAGTCTTAAGTTCAATTATAATAAGTTACCTTTTGTTGGTAGAATTGGATTAAGTTGAGTTGGACACATTGTTTTAATTTGCATTATGTAAGCAGGCAAAAGCAGCATGTCTTCTGATTGATCTGTGCTCTGGACCACTGGCACCGTGGATATCTACTGTGATTGCAAAGGTTTGTCTCATCTTTGTGCTGCATTTGCTTCTCTAATACTCTCACAGCCTCGTGGACAACTCTGATACAGGTTGACCTGGCGATTGAACTTCTGGAGGAGCTTCTGGGGACTATCCAGGTCTACTTTTGTGTTTTGAGTATTTCAAAATGCTTTGTTTATAGCTGCTTCTTCACTTTCAAGTTTCAAGTAATATTATACTTCTGTTTTCAGATGGATATGTTTTAGATGTATTTTTGGTATCTGATTTGCTTATATTCAGTATGGAGTTCATTATGTGTTGCAAAATCACACGAATACCAGCACCAAAGTATGACATGGTTTGGCTCTATGCCTGCCATTCACAGGAGAAGAGGAGGGAACACTTCTAATTCATGGCATCTCAATGGATGAACATTGTACAAATAGACATACAGCGTGACACACTTATAGAAAGGATTAAAAATTTAGTAACTACTAAAGAAGACAAATACTAAAATTATTATCTTTTCTGGAAGAATGAATCCCACTCTTCTTGGCAGCATTATGTATTATTACATTTTTATAAAATTTTGGTAAACACTTTGGTTATCTGGTAAGAAACAATTAACAATAGATACGTGTTTACAATATAGTTTTGTTTCTTTTCAGGAAAAAAAAAGGAAGGAAAGAAAGAAAACAGTTGCTTAATTTGCTCCAATTGCTAAAAAAACTCTCCGCTGGACTTGCAACCCACCATTTTCTGATCCATGTACCATATGTAGTAGTCTTTGGTAAAAATGATTAGTTTTAGAGTGAGCCTTAAGTGAAGTTCCTTACAGAGGAATAATTATTTGGAAACACATATGTGCAGAAATATGGTATGCTATATTTTCAATGTATAAATTTAGACTAAACTATTGGTCTGGATTGCTTTTTGGTTATCAAGATTCCATTAGATCAAAACATTTGGACTATTTATTGCTGTTATTTAATACCTATCATGATACCTGGAATATGTTTAGATACCATGAAGATTGAGGGGAAAAATAAACAAGTTTGATGCATTTGAAGCAAGGTCCCTATTTCTAGGATGTGTCCAGTATACTGTTTTATTCGCTTATTTTATAAATTGTGGAGTTTGTTGCTAATTTTTTCTAAGGGCAATCAAAGCAAATTTACAAGTGTCTGTGAGCTTGCTGTGTACCGTGTTCTTTCTTTTCATTTTATCCTTCATTTCTGGCATCATGTTGGTCTCCTGTATTTCTTTCCCTTTTGAATTGAAGTTCATCTGTTGCTAATGTATGTTTCAGGGTGTACAGCATTCCATTACTCGGGCTCGGGCTGCTATCAAGTATGTCATTTTGGCATTATCAGGGCACATGGATGATGTTCTAACAAAATACAAGGTTCTGCATTTTGTTTGGTGGTTGTCATTAATTTTTTGGTTACAACATTCTTTAGCCTTAGTCTCTACCAACCAAATATTCATAAAGACACCTTCCAGGAAAAAAAAAGACTCCTGAAAGGTTCTGTTGTGGGAATTATATTTAATTATTTCCTGTGATGTGAGCTTTTGTAGTTGCTAGTATTTGCTTCATAAGCTTGATGCCTTAGCATAAATTAGTTTCATGCTTGTATGTGCTTAGTGCCAAATTTCTTGTCATGCACCATCTTGTGGCTAAGTTGAGATGAAATCTAAAGTTCCTGTTAACTTTTCTATTCACATATTTCAGGAAGTTAAGTATAACGTTCTCTTTCTCTTGGAAATGCTGGGGCCTTTCCTTGATCCTGCCTTATCTGCCATGAAAAATACAATTGCTTTTGGTGATGTTTCTGCCATATTTCTGGAGAAACAGGAGCACAATTGTGCTATTGCACTCAATATAATCCGTATGGCAGTGCGTAAGCCAGCTGTTCTTCCATCCTTGGAGTATGAATGGAGGCATGGATCAGTTGCTCCAAGGTAACTATAGCCTTTTTGTATTGTCAAAATGTTTTTCCTTCCTGTTCTGCTGGAAAAGCTTTGGAGTCATCTTCATTTTGCTATTCTAATTACATTGGTGACTCCTCACAAGACTAGCACACAAAGTGTGTGTGTGTGTGTGTGTGTGCATGTGCACACTTATGGAATTCATACTGATAAAATCGTTAACAAACATATAGTTAGACATATAATTGTGTCGCTTTAATTCTATAACAAAGTGATACAATTTGTGCAATGCAGTGTGCTTCTCTCCATCTTGGATCCAAATATGGCTTTACCTCCAGAAATTGACCTTTGCAAATGTCTAATTACTGTAGAGCAAGATGTTTCAAGTACTTTTTCAAACTCTTCTGCCCTGCACCATGGTGGTGCCACCCGGGAGGAGTCTGATGGGAAGACTGAGAACTTTGAAGTAGCTCCGAAGTTTGATGCTCTTGAGGATGCGAGTTTTTTGTTTGCTCCTATAGAGTTGAAAAATATGGCATTGAGAAACCATTCTAGCATTCCGGATGGACAGATAGCTGATAAAATCATTGCTGAAGCGAGTCAAATTGATGCTGGCAAAGAAGGGAAATATCCTGTAGAAGAGACTCTGAATAATCTGGTACACAATGGTATAGTCTTGGATGTTGGGTTTGCAGTTGAATACTTCAAATTTCAGGCAGACTTTTTGCAACTTATGAATCATCGGGACTGCGAACTTAGAGCTTCTGAGTTCCAGCGCTTGGCATTGGAGTTGCATTCTCAGCCTGATATTACTCCAGAGGGTCATGATGCTGTTATTGACGCTTTACTCTTGGCTGCAGAGTGCTATGTAAACCCTTTCTTTATGATAAACTTTAGAGCAAATCCAATGGTTATCAGCCAAATGTGTAACATTGGCACCAGGATTCCCATAAAGTATGAAATTGCAGAACTGAGAAAGGTTTGTGATAAGAAGAACAGTGACTTGGAAATCATATCTCATCTTGAAAGAAAAAGAGATATAACTGTTCTCCAGATACTCTTAGAAGCTGCTGAAATGGACAGGAAGTATCAAAGAAAGATGTCAAAGGGGAACCAAAGTTCATTTGAAACTGAAGGAAATGAACAAGAAATAAAAATATCATCTTTTGATAAGGACAATGTTGATGCAGTCACCTTGGTCCGGCAGAATCAGTCTCTGCTCTGTCATTTTCTGATTCAACATTTACAGAGAGAACAACATTCAATGCACGAAATACTCATGCAAAGCCTACTTTTCTTTTTGCAATCTGCCACAGAACTTTTCTGCCCTCCTGAACATGTGATTGACATCATCCTAGGATATGCTGAACATCTTAATAGGCTGCTCACATCTTTCTATTATCAACTCAAAGAGAACAATATGCAGTTGGATCCAGAGAAAGCATATGGAGTACAAAGACAATGGGTGATTCTTCAAAATTTGGTTATTGCTTCAAGTACTGGTGAGGAAGGGCCAAACTTTACAATCAACACTCGTAAAGGCTACCAATATAAAAACTTGATTCCATTTTCATCTTGGATGCAGAAAGTACCCAAATTCTCTTCTTCTCCATACCCACTTGTGCGGGTTTTAGGATGGATGGCAGTGTCCCGTTATGCAGAGCAATATCTGAAGGAAAGATTATTCCTTGCCTCAGATATATCACAGCTGAATTGCTTGCTGTCGGTATTTGCAGATGAGCTTGCCGTGGTGGATCATATAGTGAAAGATGGAACAGTGAAGTTGGCGCATTCAGGAAACACTAAAGATTTTCAAGAAAAAAAAGTTTTTGAGCTTACAGATCAGTCTGGTGCTGATGGTTCTTTTCATGTGATATACCCTGATCTACATAAATTTTTCCCTAATATGAAAAAGCAATTTGTTGCTTTTGGGGAAATTATATTGGAAGCTACAGCCCTGCAGTTAAGATCTTTTCCTTCCAGTGTCATTCCTGACATCCTTTGTTGGTTTTCTGATCTGTGTTTGTGGCCATTTGTTGAAAGAGTAAAAGATGGAAATTGCACTGAACATACATCTGATCACTTGAAAGGTTATTCTGCCAAGAATGCCAAGGCAATCATCCTATATACCCTAGAAGCTATTGTAATTGAGCATATGGAAGCTATGGTGCCTGAAATACCTAGAGTGGTGCAAGTGTTGGTATGCCTATGTAAAGCCTCATATTGTGATGTTGTTTTTCTTGATTCTGTTTTGTGTTTGTTGAAGCCACTCATTTCATATGCTTTAAAGAAGATGTCTGATGATGAAAAAATGTTGATGGATGACTCTTCTTGTCTTAATTTTGAGTCTTTGTGTTTTGATGAGCTTTTCAATAGTGTCAAGTATAGAAATGACAATCAGGATGGTACAAAAAGATTGACTGGAGGAGCACTTACAATTTACGTTCTGGGTGCTCTTTTCCCTGATTTGTCATTTCAACGTAAGAGAGAAATCTTACAGTCTGCAAAGTTGTGGGCTAATTTCACTACTTTTGAACCAGCGCCTGCTTTCTTTGATTACCTATGTGGATTTCAGAAAGTAATAGAAAGTTGCAAACTTGTTATAATTCAGACCTTGCATATCTATGGTATTCCTTATCCTGTTAAAACACCTGGAGTAGTGACTGTGAACTCTGTACCTGTTGCTGGTGGTTCAGAAATTGATTCATGTTTTCATGATGCAATCAGCAATAGCTCCTTCCCAAGTTTGCTTTGTGGTCAATTTGAAGATGATGTTAATGCTGATCTTTTGAGTAAAAAATCTGGTGGTTTATCTCCTGAAGAAATAGATGATTTCTCCAAAAGTTTGAGCGAATTAATTAACGAACTGAGTCCAACCATTGATCACTGCTGGAAACTTCATCATCAACTAGCTATGAAATTGACTCTCACATCAGCTTGGTGTTATATGTACTCAAAATGCTTGTCATCAGTTGCGCAAAAAGTTTCTGTCAGTGCAGAGGATGCCTCCGAAAATATCTCAGAAGCTCTCAAAAATTATAATTCAGTGCATTGGAGAAGTGGTCTTGAAGGGCTTGCTGGAGCTGTTATGACGCTTCAACAAAATCGTTGCTGGCAGGTGGCATCCACTATGCTTGATTATTTGTTGTGTGTACCTAAGTGTTTTAGTCTGGATGCTGTGCTTGGAACTTTGTGTTCGGTAATGGCACAATTTTGTTGTCATGCACCAAGGATCTTGTGGCGCCTTCAGACTGATAAGTGGCTTTCGATCTTGTTTATGAGAGGCATTGGTAGTGTTAAAGAGGATGATGTTCCATTGGTTGATCTGTTCCATGTGATGCTGGGTCATCCAGAGCCTGAACAACGATCTGTTGCATTAAAGAACCTAGGCAGACTTGTAGGGAAAGATACAAATGGTGAAAAAATAAAGTTACCATTTAGCTTCAATGAGGATTTCGTGGCTGTTGACTTGGCCTGTTCTGTTTCTGAATCAGTCCGGTCTTTTCTGGTATTAAGAACGTGGGATAGAGTGGTTCTTCTGGCATCATCTGATCCATCGATCTTTTTGCGGATTCATGCAATGACACTTTTGTTGAACTTCGTGCCATTTGCTGAACGTACACAATTGCAATCCTTTCTCAGTGAATCTGACAGCATTCTTCATAGCCTTGGAAAGCTTGCATACTCAGTGTGCGAGAGCCCCCTGACACAAATATCCTTAGCCCTTCTTGCAGGCGTCTGCCTGTATTCTCCTGCTGAGGATATTTCTTTGATACCACAGAGCCTGTGGAGGAACCTGGAGACCTTGGGAATGTCAACCTCTGGTACACTATTTTTGTTAGAAAAAAAGTGTTTGGTTTTATTGAATTGACAACTGTTCATATTTTGTCTCTAAGTACTCACTTCGTCTAGGAGGAAAGATTGGAGACCTGGAGAAGAAGGCATGCCAAGCTTTGTGTAGTTTAAGAACCAGTGAGGATGATGCTAAAGTGGTATGAGATGCATTTTCCTCTTGCATGCAAAAGCTATATTTTGGTTGTTATTCTTATGATTGTTTAGTTAGCTATCCATCACTTCGTAATTTTTATTTAGTCTGTTAATGGTCAAGACCATACATAATAAAAACTCTTAGCTATTCACTAACTTGTTGTCGACAAACTTTTTTTTTTTCGTTTTTAATATGAAGGTTCTGAAAGAATTCTTCTCTTCTGGTTCTGCTTCAAAGCAAAGTGACCCAGAGTTTGGAAGTACGCGAGAATCAATACTTCAGGTATGAAGAGCATATTAAGAGAAGTATCATATTTATATGGTGCAATGCGAGATCTATTACTTGCGTTGTTAAACTTCTAATAATGTTTGTTGGTAGTAGTTATTTGCAAATAAGATTGACATAGATCTCTTAGTTGACAAGGCAGATGGCTTCATAAATTGAAGCCTTAGTCAATCATTCTCCTAATATGTCTCATTTATTCTCAATGTTAATATTTGAATTTGGTTCTAGCGTAACAACCATGGCATATCTGATTATGATTTTATTGATCCCAACTCTGTTGTTCTCTTAATAAGTTGTTTTACATTTTGATGAGGAGAAAGACTACTAAAATAGTGAGGGAGACGATAGTGAATATTTCTAATGAACATTTCTGCTTTGAACACCCACACTTATTGCCACATGCCTTTTGAAATTATATAGTTGATTATATGATGGTGAAATTGGGGACTGGAGATGGCGGAACTCCGATCACAAATCATCGATCAGTTCACGGCAAACAAAATTCCGGTAGGAATTTTCGCCAATCACTAGTCCAGTGACCAGAGCAGCGAGGAGATTCAAATTTGGGAGAAGGAAGGCGACGAGGTTGACGGTAATGGGGTAGGTGACGGAGAAGGTAGCGATCATGATGCCTTCACAGAGGTTCCAGAGATGCAGGGGAAGGGTCTCAGTTGTCAGGCGACTGGTGACGTCGAACCCCGACAGGTGTCATGGAAGGAAAGGAAAGCTCTGAGACAGGAGAGAGAGGACCCAAGATTCAAACATCGGTGGGGAGGAGATCGAAATAGAAGATACAAGGAACGGACCAAGACCCAAACACAGGGACCACGGGTGGGCCTAGATAGAGAAGACAGAAGCTGGACTGAGATTCATTGGGCCCCAAACAAAGAAGTGGGAATGGCAAGTCTGAGGAAAGAAGGATCCACAAGTTATGGGGTAAGGAAGGAGGCCCACAACTTTAAATTGAACAGAGACCCAACAGGCCTAAACACGACGGATCAACAGCAAGATTATCCCGATAGAGAATCCGCTGAGATTTATAGGAGTAAGGAACAGAAAGCCCAAAGAAACACAACAGAGCCATACATGGATCGTAACATCGATAAGGAAAAGGAGAGGTCCTTTTTTAACAAACAAAGGCCTGACAATCAAAAGGAATTGCGCGTCTACCAAAGACGGAAATCAAAGGGAAGCAGAGGCAACAGGGGAGTCATGGCTAGGTGGGAAGCTCAGTCGGAGATGCCAGGGATAGACTCGGAGGATGCAAGGGAGTTGAGCACGGCCTTTGGTTTCGATCTAGACGGAGTCCCGGAAACCACATTCATTGAAGATGACACCTCTACTTGGTACTTGGAGGAAAAAGAACATCCACCACAATACGAGGCAAAGCAGCATAACCAGGTACGCCACCACTCACAGACTTTTTACTTCCCTTCATCCCACTCCACCTCTATCCCTTCTGACACCTCGGACGAAACACCTCGATCATTCATCGGCCCCACTCCTCCTGTCACAACAAGAATGATGACGGAGAAGGACCAGACTATAATCAGTCAACCGAAACACCAAGAGCCACAAGGAACAACAACGAGATACCAGGTAGAGCAGCAAAGCGAAGAGCTCCTTCTATGTAGGGCCCAACAGAAGGAGAACACAGAAGAGGTTCAGGAGAAGGAAATAGAGCGTATTTGAGCGTTCTTAATGACGATCGACGCTCAGTTGGTAGAAGTCCATTGATGACTTCCTATTTGGGTATGGGGATTAAGCCTCCTCATGAAGATTCTCAGTTGGAACATCAGAGGTGTGGGCAATGCCTCTAAGCTTCAAGCCATCCGAAAGACTCTCAGACCTTCTAGGGCAGATATTATAACCCTCCTGGAAACCAAGAAAAGCGTGATAGATAGACACTTGGTCATAGGTTGGTGGAAAAGCTCCTTTGTAGAGTGGGCTAAATTGGCGGCAGAGGGATCGGCAGGGGACATAATTATAATGTGGGACTCTCGGAAATTCGTCTTGAAGGAGAAGTTAGAAGGAGAGTACTCCCTCACTGTTAGCCTGAAGGAAGAGGGTAATTAGGAGTGGTGGTTTTTAGCAGTTTATGGGCCTTGCGACAATTTAGCAAGGGAGAACTTCCTCACTGAGCTAGCTACTATGTCAGCCTTTGTCCAAGGGGCGTGGTGCATTGGGGGAGACTTTAACATTATGAGGGATCATTTTGAAAAGCTCAATGGAGAATACACCACAACCCAAATGCACACCTTCTACGACTTGATCCAAGACATGCAACTAAAAGAGACGGAAATGAAGAATATCAAATTCACTTGGAGCAATGGACGAAATCCCCCTAGGCTCTGCAAACTGGACCGCTTTCTGGGGAATACGCTTTGGTGGAAAAAATTCCCGTGTCAGAGAACATGGGGTTTGGAAAGGATCGTCTCAGATCACTGGCCCATCCTCCTAGACACAACGGAGGCCATTTGGGGCCTAGCCCAATTCAGATTCGAGAATAGCTGGGTCTCTCAACCGGGATTCAAGGAGCTAGTAAAAAAGGAGTGGGAAAATCACAAACCTAGAGGATGGGCTGGGTATAGGTGCATGATGAAGCTGTTGCATCTAAAAAATAAGCTGAAAGAATGGAATAATAAGTAGCAACCCCAAGATCAGCTGAAGTTAGAGAATTTAATCCACACCATTAAACAATTAGACTTTGAGCTGGAAAGAGGGAATAATAACCTAGAAATAATGGAAGTAAGAATGGACACGATTAAGCAGATCCAGCAGACTGAATGCAGAATGAAAAGAGAAGCCAGACAGAGAGTAAAACTAAAATGGGCCAAAGAGGGTAACTTAAACTCGAGATATTTCCACAAAATTTTCACTCTTTGAAGGGCAAAAGCCATGATCACTAGACTGGAGGACGACAGGGGCTAGTTATTGGAGGCAGTGGATCAGATAAAGGAGGCCATTATCAGTCATTTCGAATCCCTTTTCAAGGAGAACTCTACCATGAGATGGGGAATTGAAGGTCTGAATTGGCACCAAGTCTGAGAGACGAACAGAAGATGGCTTGAAAGGCTGTTTGAGGGAGAAGAGATTAGATAGGCAGTGTTTAGCTGCGGTGGGGACAAGACCCAGGTCCAAATGGTTTCACCATGTGTTTCTTCCAGAAAGAGTGGGACACTATAAAACAAGACCTCGTTGAATGCATGACAGAATTTCACCAGGATGCGGTGATTAATAGCAGGGTCAACGAAACATACCTATGTCTCATAGCAAAAAAGATCAATTCGATAAGACTTAATTATTATAGGCCAATCAGCCTAATAACGAGTGTCTACAAGATAATAGCCAAAACTCTTGCTATTAGACTGCAGACAGTCCTTCATACCACGGTTATGGAGCTTCAGATGGCCTTCATTAAAGACAGACGCAGTTCTAATTGCCAATGAGGTGGTGGAAGAGCACTGATCAGGGAAGAAACAGGGCCTTATCCTGAAGGTTGATTTCGCAAGGGCTTACGACTCGGTGAGGTGGTGCTTTTTAGATTATGTGTTAGAAGCCATGGGCTTCGGAATGCAGTGGAGAAGGTGGATTCAAGGTTGTTTATACTCAGTGTCATACTCTATCTTCATCAATGGTCGACCAAGAGGCAAATTCAAAGGTCAGAAAGGGCTAAGGCAGGGGGACTCGTTATCACCGTTCCTCTTCACCTTGGTGGCTGACGGCCTCACTATAATCCTGCAACGTGCAGAGGAAAAACAAAGAATAACAGGTCTGCAGATAGGGAAGGACAGAATAAGTTTAAATCATTTATTCTTTGCAGATGATTGTATTCTCTTCATGAGAAATGATTCAAAGGAATTTCAAAATGTCAGAGATGCCTTAGATGCATTCTGCTTCATCTCTGGGTTGAAAATAAATGCTGATAAAAGCAAGTTGGTGGGTCTTAACATGGAGGAGGAGGACCTGGCAAGATAGCTGATCAAATGAAGGTATCTAAAGGACAGGGGCCGCTGAATTATCTAGGACTGTCGTTGGGAGGAAGCCCAAACAAGTTGGACTTCTGGAACCCAGTCATCAACATTATCAACAGGAGGGTGGAAGGTTGGAGAGGCAGTTATCTCTCCCGTGGTGGTCGTCTTTTGCTCATAAAAGCTATTTTAGAGGCCACCTCGAACTACTTTTTGTCAGTCTTCAAAATCCCAAAAGGGGCGGCCAACATAATAGAGCAAACTCTTAAGAGATTCCTATGGAAAAAAAGAAGGAAAAGAGAAGGGCCATCATTTGGTGAGTTGGGAGCAAGTGTGTAAGAGTGAGGAGCAAGGAGGTCTAGGCATTGGCAACATCACGAAGCGCAATCAAGCTCTTATGGAAAATGGTTGTGGAGACTCTACACACAGCCGAATACTCTATGGGCCAGAATCATTAAAAGTATCCATGGTCATCTGGCTAAAGTTAGGGAGGCCGGAATCAGCAGAAAGTGCAGTAGGAAATCCCCCTTGAGGGCAATAGCCAATCTTTATCCTCAGTTCAGAAAACATATCAAATGGAAGGTGGGTAAGGGGGAGGAAACTAGGTTTTGGGAAGATAGATGGTGTGCCACAGATAGCTTGAAAGATATCTTCCCAGGTCTCTATAAGTTGTCAGACAAGCACGAAGCCCCAATTTCAGATTTCGTTAACAGAACAGGGGAAGAAAGATTAGAAAAGTGGGCTTGGAATCTCCACATAAATAGGAATATCAAGGAAGATTTAGTGCAGGAAGTCATGGAGATCCTCAACCTGCTACAACAGACCCAAATTACAAATAATAAGGACAGAATTGAGTGGATGGGAGGCAAGGAAAATAGATTTTTAGTTCAGTCCTTCTTCAACAAATTAAACAGCGGTCGGACAACTTCAAGTCCTTTCCACTATGGAAACCTTGTGTGGAAAACCAGAATTCCAACCAAAGCGAAAATCTTGGCTTGGCTGATTCTTCTTAATAAACTAAATGTAGATGATGTTCTGCAATCCAAAATGCCCAATCATACTTTAAAGCCTTCCATTTGTTGCCTATGCAGGGGAGATGAAGAAACTACAATACACATATTTGAGAGATGCAAGTTCATTTCAAAAGTTTGGGAAGGATGGACACAGATGTAAAGAAATCAGACCTTGGAGAAGGGAAGTAGAAGATCAAAGCTTGGAAAGGGATCAAGACAGAAGATTGCAAGCCTATCATAGAGTTATCATTTTTGCTATATGGTATAGTGTTTGAGAGGAAAGAAATACTAGGATTTTGAAGAACTCTTGTAAAGATAGTAATAGGGTCTGGGAGAGATCCAAAATTCTGTTTTGTACTTGGATAGCTAATACTAAAATGAGTCATGGGTACACTTTTGGGGAGTGGCTAAGAAACTGGCACAAAATTATGTACTCATTGTAACTCAGATTTCAGATTCCTCATCTGAAGTCCTTTACTTTTAGCCTTAATAATACTATAGTTTCTCTCAAAAAAAAAAAATGATGGTAAAACTGGCTTTTTGTCAATATAGTTCATGGAGAAACTGATTGTTCCTCACAGTTCTTGTGTATGGCATGCCCCTTAAGATTCATGCTTCTATGGCGGTCTCCTCCAATGACGTTGGCGTCAATTACTGTTGTTTTTTTTTTTTTAAATAAAGATGCATGTGTACTCATGATGATTTTCACATATTTGGTTCAATTTGTGAATATCAATGAAGCTAAAGGGAAATTATGCCAGCATATAAAATATTCTTGTATTAATGTGTTTTGAATCTTAATAGTACTTATGATGGTCTTGCAATTAATTTGGTTCAAATCTTTGAATCTCAATGAAGCCAAACAGAATGTCATCAGCACATAAATATTATTGTATTAATTTAGTTTGAGCTATAACCTCTGATTTATGCTGTAATAACCAGACGTTTTTGACATCATGAAAATTAGACCTTTGTTTCAAAGAATATAAAGAAGTTTAAGTTGTTGCTCGACATTTCGTTCATGCCAACTAAACCCCGCAATTCAATGCAAAACTTCTTTTTAAATTTTTTGAGAAGAAATGAGAATAATTTATTGATAATGAAAGCAAATATGCACAGCTATCAAACTGTTAGCAATAGAAATTCGTCATGTTACAAGTACCAACCAAAGACTGTAACATCAGCACAAATACCATATGTTAAATATACGTCCTCCCCAATCATGAAACCAGTTGGACATAGAGGGACCGACTACTACGTTGGCTGAAAAGACCCAAGTGCTTGCCCGCCATCTAGTGTTCTCCCATGTAATGTAATTAATAGCTTTTGCTTTTGTGTGAATTCGTCCCTCTTCCCCTGGTCAAATCATATTCCTGTAGGGTGTTCATGATAGCAGATCATACTGTGTTGTGCTTTTGCTTCAATAGCAGTGACTTCGATCTGTAATTGTTTATCATTTCACCTGCTGTTTTTTCATATACGTAAGCATTTTTTGCTCAAACAATGCGGTCCTTTGTGTGTTCTTGTATCTTTCTCATGTACTAGTTATTATTAAGTTCCACTAATTCATTTGCTCAAACAATTCTTTTTTCCATAAACAATGTTTAGGTCCTTGCAAATCTCAGTTCTGTTCAGGCGTACTTCGATATATTTTCAAAAAGAATTGATAGAGAGGCCACGGTAAGTTTTGACGATAAAATCAGTATGATTCCACTTATACCATCATAGAATCCATTAAATGATTGAACTTTAAAACACCCATAGGAGCTTGAAGAAGCTGAAATAGAAATGGACCTTCTTCAGAAAGAACATGTGCCGCAGGACTCATCTGAAAATCATAGAGAAGAAACACAGCAGCTTCCCTTTGTATCAGGTAATAATTTCTGTTTTTATTTGCTCATATATTTTCTTGTGCGCTTTCAGATTTCTCATCTGAAAGTCTATTATAGTTTTAATAATATAGTTTCTTTTCAAAAAAAAAATATTAATATATATATATATATATTTTTTTTTTTTCTTGTGCTTTTGGAAGTATCTACCTATTCTAAGCTATATTAGTTCTCGTCTTTATTTCATTATGCTTACATCAATATTTATCTGGATCAATCAGCTGAAATGAATAAAAGAAATCGTCTTCAGCAAATCAAGGATAGCATTCGTGCCACGTAAGTGTTGATATTTTTCTTTGGTACATCTGCAAGTGGTAGAACTTTTTTAAAGTCAAAGGTGGAACATATAGAAAATTGGTGAATTTTCTGGATAAACATCACCTGTTGATTGACATTTTCCTTTTCCTTTTCTTTTCTTCTCTAGCTGCAAATTGTCAACTGATGGTTTACTTTGGGCATGTTTTTTTTTTTTTAAAGAAACCTCAACTTTATTTATAACTAAAAAAGTCTTTCAAGCACTTATAGGTCGTATTGTACGACCCCACCCATCCCTTACAAGATATTTTCCCACCCCCTCAACCAATCCGAAATAGAATAACCTAATGAGAGAGAACTATTGCTAACCCAAAATGACGCCACCTGATGGGACTGATCCCATGTATGACTAGCTGAATTAGTACTGTTGTGGAAGACCTGGTCATTGCGCTCCTTCCAAATGCACCATAGAACTGTGAGGGACATTAACACCCAATAAGGACATTGCTGACTTCGAACCTCCTCCCTAAAAAGATAACCACTAAACGCCGCCTCAACCTCATGCTCATCCATCAAAATGCGAAAAACTCATCTCCATTTAGACCAGACATATCTCGAAAAGGGACATCTGATAAACAAATGCTCCAATGACTCCCTGTCTCTTTTGCACATAGGGCAATATGACAGAGATAAATAGCAATTGGGGTGCTGCCTCTGAATCATTTCACCTTTGTTTATCCTTTCCAACGCTACCTCCCATGCAAAAAACTTAACTTTGGATGGAACGGGCGCCTTCCAGATGTCACGAATTACCATGGGAGGAATGCTTGGGTCACCATTAGACAACACTACCAAAAAATATTTACTAGAGAATTCTTTGGAAGAGTCATCTATCCAAATAATCTGATCCTCCTGCTCGTGCACCACACAGTCTTGCAACAAGACCCTATGAGCTCTCTCCTCCTCCATGCATCTGCCTCTGACTGCTGATCTCAAATGAAGGTCCCAAAGCACCACCCCTGATGCATCTCTCTGATAAAAGAACGACACCGGTTGCTGATGCCCTCGGGAGAGGTGATACAATCTTGGGAAAATAGCATTAAAAGCATCAGTACCCCACCATACATCCTCCCAAAATCTAACTGTATTCCCTCTTCCTACTCTTACCCGAATACTTGGCCAATATTGAGGGTACAACGAATAAATGAACCTCCAAGGACTGCGAAGTTTAAAGTTCCCTAGAATTCCAACATCCCTTCCATTCAAATGTGTACCATGCCGACTTTTAATTACTCGAGCCCACAACTGCTCTTGCTTTCTAGGGAACCTCCAAAGCCATTTACCTACTAATGCCTTATTTCTGGTTACTACATTCCCAATCCCAAGCCCGCCTAAATCTTTCCGCAACTGAACCTTCGACCAAGCAACTATATGTGACCCTTGACCATTCCCTCCACCCTTCCACAAGAACGCCCTCATCATCCCCTCAATATGCATTGCTACCTTCTTGGGCATCCTAAACACCGACATGAAATATGTTGGCATCGCCTCCAACACAGCCTTAATTAACGTAAGCCTCCCCCCTTCAGAGAGGAAGACTCTCTTCCATCCCTCCAATCTTTGAGAGATCTTAGACACAACCGGCTCCCAAAAGGACAACTTCCTCGGATTCCCTCCTAACAGCATGCCTAAATATTTCAAGGGCCATTGTCCCTCCCCACATCCTAGCCGACCAGCCACCTGATGAACCATATCCCCACTAAGAGAAATTCCGACAATGCATGTTTTGGTCATATTTATCTTCAACCCAGACATTCCACAGAAGCATCTGATTGTGGCAACAGCATCGACGATGTTATCCTCTTCACCATCTAGAAACAGAAGAGTGTCATCTGCAAATTGAAGGTGAGTGACCTCAACTCGATCTTGGCCAACTACAAATCCTCGTAACACCCTTAACTCCCTACCTTTATCCAACAGCCGCCCAAGCGCATCAACCACTAAGGTAAAGAGAAAAAGAGACAGAGGATCTCCTTGCCGCAATTCTCGCGACGCTTCGATCTTCCCTCGAGGACGACCATTAATGATCACAGAGTAGCTCACTGATCTAAGACATCCCTACATCCACGCCTGCCATTTGCTGCCAAAACCTTTTTTTGAAGAACAAAATCTAGAAATCTCCAATCAACCATATCATAGGCCTTCTCAAAATCTAGCTTAAGCACTACTCCATTCTTCTTTCGTACCCTGTATTCTTCAATAATCTCATTTGCCCCTAAAACTGCATCCATGATGTTCCACCCTTCCACAAAGCCATTTGGTTTTTTGAAATTATACTCCTCATTACCCTCCTCATCCTATTAGCCAAAATCTTAGCTATGATTTTGTAGAGGCTTGTCGTAAGACTGATGGGCCTAAACTCCTTCACCTTCCTTGCTACATTCTTCTTGGGAATCAAGCATATATATGTCTCATTGGTGCACCTATTCACTTCTCCTGTTCCATGGAACTCCTCCATGACTCTCAACAAATCTCCCTGCAAAATATCCCAACTATTCTAGTAAAAAATCATGGAGAAGCCATCCGGTCCTGGCGCCTTGCTTCCCTCACACTGACGGCCTCTCTGATTTTCTTCTTTGAGAAAGGATCTTCCATCCTCCTACTGACCTCTGACTGCAATGGGCTCCAAGTGATACCCTCAACCCCCACGCCTGCCCAACTCTATCCCCATAGACTAGAAAAATGCTCCAAAATATGACCAACAACCTTTCCCTCTCCCTCTATGAGTTCCTCCTGCTCCCCTTCCAACTTGGATATATTACAACTAGCCCGACGCCCACTCAATACCCGATGGAAAAATTTGGAGTTGACTTCCCCTTCCTGGAGCCACTTAATACGTGTTTTAAGCCATGCACCCCGATCCATGTGTCGACTCAACTTACACAACTCTCCTTTTTTCACCCATCGCTCCAATCTCTTCTCCTCATTCCATCTGCTCGTGCCTTCTTGAATATCCAGATCTGCAATCTCCTTCTCAAGCTCTCTCGTCCTTTTTTCATCAAACTCCAAAGAAGCCAAGCCCCATGAATAACAGCCCTCCGTTACAATTTTCAACTTCTCCATAAATTTATATCCTTCCCATCCTTCCTCCATATATGACTTCCACCACCCCTCCACCTTATCCCTAAAATCCGGCATAAACACTAACCTCCCATCAAATCTCTTTGGGCTTGGTCCCCATGTAGGTCTCGACGTGTTGAGCACCACTGGCCAATGATCAGATACTAATCGTTTTGCCACCTCCTAATGCCAAAACTGACTCAAATTTGCCCACCCTTCGGATAAAAGAAACCTATCCAATCTACATGATATAGTTTTGCTATAGGGCATGTGAATTAACATGATATAGTTTTGCTATATTTTCCTTTTTATGTCCAGTGAGAAAGCAAGGCTCAGGGAAGACATAGTGGCTCGCAGGCAAAAGAAACTTCTGTTTAGGTGCACTCGTCAGAAGTATTTGGAAGAGGCTGCTCTACGGGAAGCTGAACTTCTCCAAGAACTTGATAGGTTTTGGCTGCAAATTCAGGGGCTCATCTTAGTTCCTCAAATTATGAACTTTCATGTACTGTTTCCAGCAGAAAATACTCTTGGCTGTGTTATTACTGAGCATTGTTTTTGTGTATATTTAGGGAAAGAACAAGTGAAATGGAACGGGACATTGAGAGACAACGGCTATTAGAGCTTGAACGTGCCAAAACCAGAGAGTTACGGTATAATCTTGATATAGAGAAGGAGCGGCAGACGCAGGTGAGTCTTTTACATTTAGCAAAGTGTAATTTTTGAAGTTCAAGTTACATTTTTCTGCAGTTTTCTCCGGGTACCAGAATTCATGTTTTTAGATGTGTTCAAAGTGCCCTGTTCCAATGACGTTTCTGATTTGATATCTCCTAAGGACTTTAAAACGTACATTGATAATAAATTATAATTGACATTGATTTCACAAAAGACTTGCTTAATTCTAGGTTAATCAACTTGCAGAGCATTGTAATCTCAGCTTATGGCATTGTCTCCTAAGAGATTTAAGTTCTGAAGACATTATATTTCATTCATTGCCTTTTGACTGAGTACTCCTGGTAATTCCTCTGTTGCCGTTTCATTATAAAATTGCTTTATTTATTCTCCAAAAAGAGGAAAAAAATTCTCCAGAGTCCAGAATCTAGTAATTTGTGAATTCTCCACATTATTTATTTATTTATTTTCGTTTGAGAAGCACGGGTTGGTATCAGCATTGAAATGTTTGTGCTTCAGAATGCTTAAATAAAATAAATTTCCTGTTTTGGTCTTTCTTTCCATTTGGATGCCACAAAAAGGAAAACTGAAAATTTGTTTCGTCCCTTAAATTCAGGCATTTTTCTCAAACAACTGAGAAATAAATCAATTTTAGAGGGCAATAAAAAATATGTTCTAAGATAATCTGTTTCCTAAAGTAAACCTTATTCTTCCTTTGATTTTTTTCAACTATAGTAAATCAAAGGTATCAAATAAATTTTTACTATTTTTAAATCTCAAAATTAGTTTTACGATATAGTACCTAGTTGACGTTTTACAATAGAAGGATTGTAAGGAACTAACAACAGAGCCCAAGTTTTTGTTTGCACGCAAGTGTTTGGGAGTTATTTTATGGGCCACAATCCAACATGACCTTAAGTTCTTGTTGAATGATCATCCATGTAGTTCATGCTCATTTCTATCTGGAATCAGGTGTGATTTCTGGCTCTTTTTTATTTATTATTTTTTATTTATTATTATTTTTTTAAGTTCTAAGCTTTGTGATTCCTGAAAGCAGTAGTTGGCTGCTACTTCCTGGACGACTCCAGCTGTGAAGATAGGCAAAATCAAGATTAAAAGGCCAAGAGACATTTGGATTTTATATCTTGTCTTAGGTGGTGATATTAGTGACTCTATTTGCAGTCTCTAAAAAACAAAGTAATAAAAAAAATTCTTTTTATTTTTTTTATTTTTAATTTTTTTAATTCCAGCTTGAAGTAGAGGTATAGCCTCTATAAGAATAGAAAACAAAAAAAAAAAGAATAAAAAAGAAAAAAAAAAAAGAAAAAGAAAAAAACTTTGCTCATTTTAGTAGAGTTGAAACCTCTATGGAAGCCACTCTCTTTGACTCTGTGGGAAATGGCTCTTGAGATTTGCAGTGGAACCAAGGGGCTCTGGAAGCCCAAGTAGTATGAAACATATATGGTAGATATTTCTTTGACCCTGAAGTTGGGATGGAAGAGCTAGTAGGAGGACATTTGGTGCACATGGAAAATTCATAGCATCAATGATCCTTTATGTTATTCAGCATGTTAGGCCAAGGATTGGGAATGACCTCATATTTCATTTTTAGGAAGATCCTTGGCTCAGGAATCCCCCGTTAGCTGGTAAATACTCTTAACCTATATCATGTATCCAACTTTGAAAATCATCCTATAACCTATTTTATTGCTCATGATTAGTGTAACAAATGCACATGTAATGTGGGGCTTACATTTCTCTGATACAGAATTAAGGGTCATCCTGCAACTTTTGGTTAGCCCTTCCGCAATTAGGTTTTCCCCTTTAGCCAATTCTTTTGTTCAGAGCCTCAATTCTAACGGGTTATTCTTCATGAATCAGTATTCCACTCCTTATGTCTCTCTCCAAACCACACTCCCATGTCCCTGTCTAATACAAGTTGGCATGTTAAAGCACCAACAAATGTTAGGCTCTTAAGATGGTTATTCTCCCACATGGAAGAGTCAATACAGCTGATTGTTTGCAGTTGCAGGCCCTGGAATGCTTCAATTCCCCTCACTGCTGCCTAATGTGTATGGAGGTATGCAAATTGTGGATCACCTCTTCATAAAATGCAGGTTTGTGAGTTAACTATGGAATGTGTGGTACTCATTCTTTGGGTAAAGATACGGTTCTGTCGGATGTGGGGAGATATCTCTCTTCCATACAGCACAGCTCTTTCCAAAGTAGGGAGAGGAACGGGCTTAATTGTCTCGTAGGTCACACTATGGTTTCCCTGGTTGGAAAGGTACAATAGGGTTGTTCAACAACAGGACAAGTGAATGCCTTTTATGAATGTTTTTATTGTTTGTGTGGTGGCCTAAAATTGCAGTCTTTTGACCTGGGCAATATTGTAATGTTTGTTACATTATTATATTAATAAAATACTTTGTTTCTTTATATTAAATAAAAGGTAGATGTATCAAAATTTAACTTTTCTGCTTCTCATTGAGTGAAAATAAATGAACTCAAACTTAAGGCTTCTTTCTCAAGCTCAATGCAGCATGTTATTACCCATGTTATTTATTTCCTTCTTCCTAACTTAAATGATAAATCAAATGGTTAAATGAGTAAAATAACCAATGCATGTAGAGAGAGCTTCAGCGAGAACTGGAGCAGGCAGAATCTGGAATCCGGCCATCGCGACGGGAGTTTTCTTCGTCCACTCCCAGTAGGCAAGTATTTCAGTTCTCTGGTAGTTTCTTCTCTTGCCTGGCAACAGAACAATCTGATGACTAACTGTTGTGTTCCATGTACTGTTAGGCCTAGAGACAGGTACCGTGAGAGAGAAAATGGTAGATCAGCACAAGAAGGTAGCTTAAGGCCAAGCAGTAGTGGCCGTGAGGCTGGTGTTATGCCTCCTACAACCACATCATCAACTGTGCCAACTATTGTTCTTAGTGGGTCACGACAATTTGCAGGTCAGTTTCCAACTATTCTACAATCACGAGATCGCCAGGATGAGCGTAGCACCATTTATGAAGACAGCTACGAAGGAAGTAAAGACTCAGGTGATACGGGAAGTGTTGGCGAGTCTGAATTAGCATCTGTATTTGATGGACAAACTAGTGGTTTTGGGTCTTCACAGAGGCATAGTTCTCGAGGTAGCAAGTCAAGGCAGATCATGGAGAGGAGAGAACGAGATGGAAGACGCGAAGGGAAGTGGGAGAGGAAGCATTAGTGAAACATCCTCTAGGGGAACAATTCGAAAGTTAAATTTTGCAGAAATTAAATGACAAGAGGACGGATGGGTGAAATTACAGCTCCATGGCAAAGCCTTACTGCAATTCCAGAGAACAAACAACTCAAGGGATGTGTGGGGCTCTACAACCGCAACATAGACATCAGGGCTTACTGTAAAATATTATGAAATGTTAAAGATCTGATTGTAAATTGTTTTGTTGTAAAAGTTTCTTGTATATTCCTGATCCTTTATCTTCAATCTTGAGTATATTCTTCTTGCACTGAAATGCGACTTGTATGGCCGCACATATCTTATGAATACTCTCATCCTAACCTTTTGACGTGCTTATAAGAGTAAATACTCATGAGCTTTTACAGACAAAAGCCTTAAGTTGCTTATCATATATTTTTCTATAGAAAATGGGTTTTCTCTTGGGGAAAGGGATATATCATATATTTTGGTGATGATGAACGCAGCAAAGAAAACAAAAGTCCCTCATAAAGCGAAGGAGAATTTGTTTTTTCTTTTTTCTTTTCTTTTTATTCATTTATTTATTCAAATTATATATTTTTTTTATAAAATTTAAACTATAACTGTGTTATAATCTTTTATGATTGATATTCTAAATTGGGGTTTTCACTGAATGCATCTTCAATACAAATGTGAATTAAAAAAAAAAAATCTGTCACATAGCATTAAATAAACATTATATTAAAATATTATATTTTTAATATAATTATACATTACTTGAAAGTATATATTCTCTTTAAATTCAGGATTTAATATATATATTTTTTTATCAGTGGTCATCCATTTATAAAGTGAAAACTTTGAGGGATGCATTTACCTTCCCCATAATATAAAAGTTGAAATTCATGGACTCTCTCCCAGCTGCTGTCAACAATTAAAAAGCATCAAAAGGCCGTTATAAATCATTTAAAAAAAATGTAGTAAATAAAATGAAATAAAAAATTATTGTAAAACAGTACAAGCAGCAGAAGGACAGCCTGGAAGACCACGGACAGACTAGAATGCGCCAAGTGTCTCAAAATGCCACGTAATCTATTACTTCAACCGTCAATTACAAAATTCCGGAAAACCCGCAAATGAAAGGCCTTGTGCCACGCGGTTCTTTACACACTCTTGCTTTCACGCTCTGTTGCTCAGAAATAGACGCCAAAACCGCCAATTGCTTTCCGATCGCCGGGAAATGGTGAGTTCGTCAGACGGGAACATTCTCCGGCGGCTTCTCGGGCTCGGATTCTGGGTCCAAGGATTCCGATGCTTCCCATGGATGGCTGTGAATTTCTTCCTCAAAGACGGACTGAAAGTGGATCCTTCGACGCTTCAGCTGTTGCAAAACTCCGCCAATCTTCCGATGGTCGGTAAACCGCTTTACGGTGTTCTTTCCGACGCTGTTTACGTTGGCGGCCAGCACAGGATCCCTTATATCGCCATTGGAGGTACGGAGTTTCCAGAATGTTTTGTTTGTTTAATTGAAGATCCCAAACTGACAGAAATTCTATGGAATAAAATTTTATTTTTAACGTCGTCTATTTTATGTGAAATCTCCAATTTTTTTTTTTGTTTTAATCTTAGATGTTGAAAAGGAAAATTCTTCGAGGACTGATGGATTATCAATTTGTTATCTTCAATTTGATCTTTGTTGAATAAAAGAGTGAGAGTCAGGAATGATTATGTGGAAAGGATAGTGTGTTGAATATACCTTCATATTTGCTGATCCTTCAAGTGAGAATACTGAAGATGTCTTGGGAGAGAAGATTACAGGTTGTGAGGTGTTTAGCATCTTAAAAAGTAGTTTTATCTTTTCCAAGTGATTGGATTAACTATGTTCTATCTCCTCTTTTTTTTTTATAATTATCTTGAGAATTTTGGCTTTTGGCTTTTGTCTTGTTGGAAAGGTTTAATTTTGATGTCCCTTTATTCTTTGTAGAAGTTGGGAAAGGTATATTCCTTATTGGGTCTTTTTGTGTTTGGCAGAATACCATCTTCTTTTGAGAAATTGAATATTGAAACATTTATAAAAAAAATCTCAACTTTTTGACCATTAATTATCCTTTCTGATATTTACATTCATTGTTAGTTCAATTCTGGTGAACAAAACAAAATATAGTCTAACTAACCTTTTAGAACTCAATTAGGTGGAAGATGGGGAAATTGCAGCTTTGTCGCTTTGTCATCCACAACTTGACACTAAGGTTGTGTTTGGAATTAGTTTTAGATCAATATATATATACATATACAAGTCAAACAAGTTTTCCTCGTTTTGCAGATTTAGAATATCTTTATTGAATATGATACCAAACATATTTTTTAAAAACTAAAAAAATCAATAAAATTTTTTTTTTCATATTTCAAAATTTCAAAAACTGTTTCTAAATTGTATATCAAAGGTGGCCTAAATGTTTAGGAGGTTGGGGCTTCAAAGAATTGAAGAATATTGCATATTTTAAAAGGAGATGAAAATGATGATGTAACTCTAACTCTGATTTTGAAGTAGGTGAAATTAGCAATTACATTACATGCTGTAGCCTTTGTAATTTAGTTGGTTCTTTGATTGTTAGAAGGGACTGACCAAAATTATATCTAGTCCAATTTGACCATGATTATTTTGTGCTAAGTCACCTCAGTTTTTTACAAGGTACTCCAGTTTCATACCAAACAATATTTGCAATTCGCATGGTTAAAGTAGGTAATTTTCTTAATTTAAAGCAATGGTTGTCATTGAATTTGTGTAAGGGTGTAGCCAATGTGTCAAGATTGTTATTTATCTCTTCTAATTTTTCATTCATTTTGTCATGCAGTTTTGTTGCAATTGGTATCATGGCTAGCAATTGGCGTTCTTCCTCCTTCAAGTACTTCCTTATTCACCATCACACTCTTTCTTCTCCTTAGTAACCTTGGTGCTTCAGTAGCAGAGGTTGCAAATGATGCCCTTGTCACTGAATCTGAAAAACAGCAGAGCTCCATGTCCAAAAAGTCTGTGTCATCATCATCTGGACAGCTTCAGTCATTTGTATGGATGTTTGCTTCTGTTGGGGGAGTCCTTGGTAACCTCATTGGTGGAATTGCCATTAACCACTTCTCCCCTCAAATAATGTTCCTTGCTTTTGGCCTGATTCTTATTATCCAGCTCTTCATGACCATTACAATTCATGAAAACTCCCTCAACCTACCCAAAAACCCATCCCATGGGGTTAGGAAACAGCTCAAAGAGCTTTCAGATGCATTACGAAGACCTGAGATAGCACAATCAATCATGTGGTTTGCTATGTCTTATGCAATAATACCTATATTGATGGGCACTATGTTTTTTTACCAGACACAACATCTGGGACTAGATTCATCCGTATTGGGATTGTCAAAAGTATTTGGGCAAGCAGCTCTGCTTCTATGGAGCGCAACATACAATCGACGACTAAAGTACATACCACCTAGGAAGTTGATAGCGGCTGTGCAAGGAACAATAGCTATATTCATGGTATCAGATGCATTATTTGTAAAGGGGATGTATCTGAAGATGGGTATTCCAGATTCGGTGTATGTTGTGGTCTTTTCTGGTGTGCTCGAGGTATTATTCCAATTCAAGGTCCTTCCGTTCAGTGTGCTTATGGCAAAGCTTTGCCCTCCAGGTTGTGAGGGATCTCTAATGGCATTCCTTATGTCAACCTTAGCCCTCGCTATGATTGTAAGTGGCTATCTTGGAGTTGCACTGGCCTCATACGTAGGAATTTCAGAGCAAGATTTCTCAGCACTGCCACTTGGCATTATGATACAGGCTGCATGTGCACTGCTTCCACTGTTTTTGACATCATGGATCCCAGATGAATCCAAGGCCCAGAAGAAGAAAACCTACTAGCTTTTTTTAATCCAGCTACCGTAGGTTTGGATGGAAGGATCTGCTGTGTTACATAGAAATCTAGAACCGCTTCAAAATTCTTGCATTTTTTTTGTGTGAAGAAATTAGCATTTTAGGGGATGAGAGTTGGTCCTCTGATCCTTGAAGAGAGATTAAACCATTAACCATGCTTCATGGTTTACCTCAAATAATATAGATAACTGATCTCCTGAGTGTACCTTATCAAGTTTATGAGAAATTTTTCTGGCTGCCTTCATTTGTAGAGCCCAGCCTTCTGTTCATGTGGGCGCAATATGCAATTGGTAGAAAATTCTGTGAGTTGAAAACCTTAATCTTTTGCTTTCTAGTGGGTGGTGGTGTAATCTGCAGAGACATTCTCTTTTCTAAAATTTAAAGTTTGTTTGTAGTTAGGAAATTCTTTGTGCTGTGACTGTCATGTATTTGTAGCATGAACGTATGAGTTTTCAGATATGAAATCAATGACTACACCATGGTGTCAAGTAGTTCTCTATTTGTGTAGCTGTGATAAAATTGTTGCTCTTAAAAATATTTTGGTTTTTTGGCATTTGTCTGTTCTTTCCTACTTTTTGTTTGAGTTTTTTTCAGCTAACTCCATTAATCAGTGGGCTAGTTAGGCAATGGATTGCAGTGGCCTAGCTGTACCTATGATCAATGTTCATTGTCATTTAATAGATTATGGTGCAAAATGAAACATCCTTCCCTTATTCTGAAAAAAAAAAAAAAAAAAAAAAAAAAGAATCATCAGCTTAAGTTGTTCTGCAGAATACGCTGATTTAAATACTAAATAATGAAGAACTAGATGAAGTAATTACTGATATCTATATGGTGAATATCAATATCTGTACCATTTATTGACAGTGGTATTTCCTTTTGAATAAAATATATTGAGATCACTGGAGATTTTTTCTTTCTCTCCTTCGTAGATTCTTGCCTTCCCTGGCTATGAGATCATTGCCCATAGGGATGATTAATTCTAGCTATATGAGATATTGGGCGTAGCTTCTATGCCTTAGTTTTTCTTTTTTATAATTATTAAGGGATTGAGCAACCTTGGGTAGTTTGGGCGGTTGCTTGCTTGGGCATTTAGTGCAGGAAATCTATTCTATCGTGAGTTCCTAACAAGTTGCAACTTTATTTAATTCCCACTGTTCATCTCAATTTGGGAGGATTGCCTGCTAAATGCTCGGCCACAATACCCAAAACGCAGACCAGTACCTTCCAGTAAAGGTTTTAGTGTGGGCTAATAAAGGGTCAAAGACCAAAAAAAGGATTTTA
>JAJIYU010002139.1:0-31815 GCA_030144865.1 Tinospora cordifolia | reverse complement strand
CCAACCCAAACCAATCTATGGTTAAACCCAACCCAACCCAAACAGTTCGGGTTCGGTTTGGGTTGGGTCGGTTTATCGGGTTGGCTCTAATTCAATATTTTTTATTATATTTTAATATTTTCGTTACAAAAGAACTATTAAATTAAAATTTTTATGTATATTTATTTTTAATTATAAGATATAGTCAACTCATTATACATACAAAAATAATATTATTTTTAAAATCTTCTTATTACTTTGATTTACATAAATTTAATTTTAGTAAAACTTAAAGATGTCATCTTTCAAATTAAAATTCTTCTAGTGTGAAATAGATAATTTTGTAGAAAGAAAAAATATTTATTATTAAAATAATTATTGTTAGTTTTTAAAAATAATAGATGGTATTTATATGGAAGAAAAATTTGATATAACATAAATAATCATATCAATTTAAATAGTTACTTATAAGTTTATCATTTATATATAATAAAAATATTTTAAAAACTTATTTAATTTATTTTTAAAGGCATTTGTAATTAAAAAAAAATAAGTAAGACTGGGTTGGGTTGGTTTCGTTCGGGTTTTTAAGTATTCAACCTGCAACCCAACCCAAACCGTTCGGGTTAGGCATCTTAAAATCCAACCCAACCCAAATAACTAATACAACCCAACCCAAACCAACCCAAAAAGTTCGGGTTGGGCGGGTTGGTCAAGTTGATCGGGTTGGCGAACACCCCTAGAAATGACTAATTTATTCCGAAGTAGTAAAATTATCATTTTGCCCATAAGGGTCAATATTGAACTCATATGTATAAAATATCTACATAACCTTATTATAAACTTTTGTATGTCCTGTTTCATGTAAATTGACTGTTTTACCCTTAAGGTTGTAAAATACTAATGACCTTAAAAGGTTAAATTCTATCTTTAAGGTTCACATGTCGTATCTTAAAGTTTTATGTCATCCCAAACATTTAAATCCTATGTTTTAAATATTTTGTTTCATATTATTATTCTATTTGATGAGTTTTTATGATTTGCAAAATTATTTTAATATTTATTTTATTTAAAATATGTCAAAAATTTTAAATTATTACAACTTCGTATTCCAAAAATGGAGAGAAAGCTTTGACATCCTAACGTAGATAAAAACAACGACCAAGTTACAACAAGTAATTCATGGTGTTTTTCTTATGCGACGAGGAGCAGAGTTCTTTGGATAAACCATGTATGTCCCTATAAGACTTTTTGCCTATGTTCCTTATGAGAAAATAAACAAATATGTAACGCTTACCTACAATGCTTATACTGAACCTTGACAATAGTTTTCTATAAAGACTTCACACATTTCTTGACTAATTTTAGAGGGAGTCAGTGCAGTATTGGAGAATGCCCAACTAGATAATTTTTTCAATTTTGAAACCCTTTCTCACCAATACTAGAAGAAAAGAAGACTACTTTCTCACCATTTATTTATTCTTTTATCATTTGGTTCAAAGTACCCCAAACTAGCCTTATTATTCCTTCTTGTTGTTGAGAATAACTAATTCGACCTCTTATGATCATTCAAAGATTCAGTAGACGGAGAGTTGTCATCTGCCCAAAAGGACCTCCTCCGCACTATGTGAAACTTGGTTAGTCTCAGTATTTGTTTTATAATGGCTTGTGTTATATTTGGTCATCGTATCACCTTCCATGATTTGAAAAAATTCTAAAGATAATGAGTAATAGTTTCTATTTACATTTATATTTTTATTTTGAGTACAAAAATATTTTATTTTGAAATCAGAAACAAATAGTAGTTTTGTATTTTTATTTTATTAACAATAACAAATAGTATAGTTTTGGTTAATAATCTTTAGGATTCTTAAATATGACTATTTCAAATTATAATAAAAATATATCTATGGTGGATTGGTGGCACGCAGCATGGGCAGCCTTCGGCCTTCACCCTTCCAGTCATTTAATTTTCACAATTTATCTATTTATGTGACTGTTTATTTATTTGTTACGGACTCTTTGAGAAATATAGTGTCAACTATTATGTTTTGTTACGCGAACCGTTATATATAAGTGCGGAGGATCCCAGCAGATCGTACCAGCTCTTTATATTTTTCTCTCCCCTTTTCTCTCTCCTAGGGTTCCATATCTCGCGAAAAGTTCCGAATTTGGTCGACAAAACATTCTCGAAGGCTTGCTCACCGACGACAACGAAGACGACGAAGACGGAGCATGGTTTTATCTGTTATCGTCTCGTAATCTTTTCGTGTTGATGACGGGTAAATCTCTCCTTCCTTAGAAATTCAGTATTGATTACTGTCTCTTCGCTCCAAATTCTTTTCTTAACACAACTTTTCTTTTCACAAGAGATCGTGTGATGTAGGATAACCTAGGGTTTTGTCTATTTTTGATGTATGATTAAGAGTGGAAAGGTTGATACACCGCGAGTAATTGCATACTTACTTTCTCATTACATACACGATTCTCTGCTTTCAAATAAAATATTGACTTTATTGTTTTGTTCAGTTGTACTTGTGCTGAAAGAATTGTCGAGGCTTCTAATTAGGTAATTTAGAACTGTTGCAATTAATATTGCCTCCCCGTCTGACCAGTAAGTAAGTTGGCGAGGTCTGCTCCTTCTTTTCAGATGAATTGTTAAATTGTGTAAAGTAGGGGCACAATTGTTACTTACGAATCTTTAAAAGAGAAGTTCAGTTCTTATATTCAAAGATAGATCTCTTTTCTTATGATTCACATGAGCTTGGCCATAACTTTGTTCTATTCAACTCCAAGAACTTCTTTTTTATCCAATGATTTGGTGCAACACTATTCACAAATTCATATAGTGTTAATGAGTGAAACTATGAGAATTCTAGTTGGTTTAGACAATGCTCATGACTTGAGTGTTTGGGCTATGAATCACTACCTTTTTAAAATTTTATAGGTGTTTAATTATTAATATTCCAACAGAAATCTGTGGTGCAATTGGGTTTGTGACGTGGTTATTTATTTCTTCTGCAAAATGTATTACATTTCAGTTAGTTAATTATAAGATGCTCAATTGCTTATTTTCTCTTTATTTGTTCATCCCGTGTTTATTTTTATGTGTCTTTAGAAAAAAAAAAAATCTTCTTGCAATGTAAGGTATGGTAATGTTGCATATGATAAATCCTATGTGGTTTGACCCATCCTTAGAACATTGCATAGGTAGGAGTTTTGGGCATGGAGCTATTTTTTTTTTAATTTTTATATAGATTGATTACCAAAAGAGATGCTTCGAATCTAATCATATTGTCTTGTGTAAGGAGTTGCTTTTCTATATTTTTAAATATAAAATCTTTTGGATTTTAACTCTTTCATATATTCCTAGGCTCACCTTAAATTTTTAAAATTTTCGAGCTGCAATCATGCCTGTTTGCTCTGAAGGAAAGTTGCAAATTTTGAGATGTTACCAGGTGCTTGCCTCACATTTTTGTGAGAAGAAGACATACATTTTTTTATTGTAATCTTAAAACATAGATATCACTAATAATTAGATACATTAATTTTAATTATAACTAGATATAGTAATTCTAAAAATTTAAGTGTTAGTTAATCAAACTTGAGCTTTATTTTTGTAAATGAACTTGAGCTGTTTTTATATGTTAGTTAATCAAACCGTAAACTCTAAACCATAATGTTGCAAGGATATAGGAGAATAATCATGTTTGCTATATGGTATAGTGTTTGGAAGAAAGAAATGAGCAGGTGTTTAATGACATTTTTAGAGGTGTTGTTAGCATTTGGGAGAGATTTGTCATCCTTTTTTGTACTTGGATATCTACAACTAAAATGTATAGGGGCTATAATTTTGGGAAATGGCTTTTTAATTAGTATAATATTATGTTTTTCATGTAATTCTGTCCAGATAGCTCATCTGATAGTTTTTATTATATAATATATATAGTCTCTAGTTTTTTCTCAAAAAAAAAAGTGGTAAGGATGTGAATGCTAAGTGGAGAGTGCTTCTTGAGTATTATATGAGCATCTATTTGAACTTGATAGGAGAATTGTACAAGATTGTTATCATGCTAGACATACTGTATAGAATAGGACTTGGAGTGATTAAAAAACACATTAACAAATCAAATTTAATTAAATCAACTCAACAATTTGAGAAGGATAAAATGTACATAATAAATGAAGTATTTTTTTTCATTTTAGATTCAAAGTCGAGAGTGGCTAAGAAGAAGAAACCTGCACGTCAAAATGAAAATGCAGCTTTAATATGGATGTTAATTAAAAAAATCATTGCGCTGTCTGTTCTCCATTTATCAATTTGAGGTGTGTGTATGCTTTTCTCGATTGAAAAAAAAGAGTATTTAGAATAACAAAAAGGAGATGAAATGCCCAACATGAAATAAAACATTTGGGGTCTATCTATAAATAAGCTCCAAGGATCAAACACTTGAATTCAACGAAACTTTGGCTACTCAAAGTTCAATTTAATTGCCCCCTAGGGGCATTGGCGTGGTGGTTACCTCAGACACGGCGCCCATCACAATGGCGCGATGCCGAGACATACGTCTCGTGTTCGAGTCGATCATCCACCAACTGAGTCTCCTGTTATCTCCTGAGTCTTGGAAACCTCCGCGTCATCGAAAAAAAAAATCAATTTAATTTGAATAAGGCCTTTAAAACATGAAAATCTCTATTATTTATTTTTCTTTGTGTTTGGGTTGTAAAAATTAACATCTAGGAGAAGTTTAAAGAATCACATTTAAATGTGAGGAAGATTTATGTTCTTTCCTTGATATGTTAAAAGTTAAAACAAACATGATAATGCCTTTTGTTACATTCTTCAAAAAATTAATTATTAGGAAGATCTATATTCTGTCTAAGATATGCTAAAACAAGCATATTTTTATATTCATACATATTACATTCTATAGATAATGGTCAATATAATGTTTATGTATACAAAACATGATTATACATTTCATGAATTTCATAAAGGATGTTGGAATGGCTTCAAAGTGAGAGAGTTTTCTTTTATGGAGCACAAAAAAAAGGAGGCTTAACTAGGGGCGTAGGACCCATGGGGCACCAATCGCTAGTAGACAATTTATGCAAGATGTTAGTCCTTTGTATTAATCCTTGTAGTTGAGTCACATGTTATATTGGGGTCGAGATTCTATACAAATATCCCAAAATCTTTATTTTGTTCTTGAAATTCCATGTGAATCGAAGGATGTTGTCAAGAAGTTGTAGGATAGAATTTCCACCTTGCCTTTGTCAACATCAATTCATTTTACCAAGAGTACTTGTTTTGTGGTCCATACAACATGGACGACACATCCGTTACATTTGTAAAGATAAAGGGGGATAAGGGATCCATTCATTTTAATTTACTAATTGAGTACCAAATGGATCTTACCCTTTTACCCTCAATACCCAGTTTCTCCATTTATTATCTATCCCATTCTTTTCCATGACAAAGTCCAAATAGACCCAATGATGTGGTTTAAATAGGATGCATTCCTTTTTCATGCTTTTGTGAAGACTTCAATTGCCTTTAAGACCGTGTCTGAAATTTGTCTATCCAAAACTCATATTTGTGTGGGAGCCATATTCTTGCATTCCCCATTCTCATTTATGTTCAAAGCTTATATTCTTTCTAAAGCCAAAGTCTTGGGTTGGACCATTGCTTATCGGAATGTGATTGTGCATATATATTGAAGAGGTGTTTCCCACTTTGCTGTTCTCCAAATTGGTGTTGTCACTGCGAAAAGAGTTCCTTTTTTCTTTCTCAAAAGAACATAATTATATTAATAGTAGGTTTTGGGGATGATTTTTTCCCATACATTATAGGCCACATAGATTGTAATGCCTAATCATCAGTCACTTCCCAAATTTATGACTTATTCTTACGTTAGAGGGAAAATATTCATGTAGCAAACACAATTATAGAACGTTCCGACAATTTATCTATTGTAGATTTCCTACTCTTGAATACACTCCTTTTATGTTCTTACACCAAATCCCAAATTGAATACATTTCCAATATTTTCCTAAAGGGGAGTGTAATAAGCTTAAAGGTAAAACAAATAAATTCTTAGTTGGAGGCACAATTACCTAATTATGTTTGGAACTCCACACGTGCCACAAACCCATTTTAATTGTGCATTTGTTGAAAATATGTTGAACTTCTTCACTTGTGATGCAAAGATAACACCTCGATTTGGAAAGAATAATGTTAAGGTGTTTCTTAAATGATCAATTAACCCAATATTTTACCTTGGGAGAAAAACATCTTATCTGTTTCTAAAGCTTTGAATGGTCGGAGGAAAATGAGACTATAAGATTGGCCTAACCAGGGCGTCTTAGGAACAGATCGACCGGAGAGATGATAGTGAATGGATGGAGGTCCGACGGCAAAGGCAACGGTTCACAAAGCACGACAAGGCTACGCGTTGAGGTAATAAGGGTAGCACATACATCGGTCAACATTTGTGGATACTATTCACCTTTGATTCGAAATTTAAATCGTTCAAATTAGATGCGGCTACAGAGTTCGGAGAATTCATTAGTCAAGAGTTGACCATGAATGCTACGTATGCTTTTGTCCCTAGCGAAGATTGGTATCTCTTGGCTAAGTACTGAGGTGAGAAATGCCACGAGTTTCCCCAGTAATGGAGACTTTAAGAGGGTGAGACGGTTGGAAAACCATACAGTATTTAATGAAACATATTCAAATCGACGTGGGAGTTTTATGAAGATTGCCAAGCTGGTGAGAGTAGCTTTCAAAAATATATTTATCCCTAAAAACCCAGATAGGAACACGTGGAACTCCCTAGTAGCGATCTTGGAAGGAATATTGAAGGAACTTGACAATGGACGAACACCGATGAGGGCGAGATCTCAAATGAGATAGCTAGTCAAGGAGAAAGAACAAGTCTTGACTAACACCCAACCTGAGGACACACACAAAGGTGATAGGATGTGTAAGAGGGAAGAGAAGTCGAAAGGAAGAAAGTTTCCAATGAAACCAGACATTTGGTCCAACAGGTTGAAGGTTGTAAGGAACTCGGACTTCTATTCATGGCAAAAGGTGGAGGAGGACCTCTTTTTTGATTCTGGGTCGGGACCCTCATCTTACTATCATAGATGCTGGAAGAGCTACTCTACACTGCAGGACGGAAACGAAACTTCCAAACTGATGGGTCCTTCAAGGGTAGAGTGCCATAGAGACATATCGATGCCGGCTTGGCACGAGTATGAGCTATGGGAGCAAAGACAAATAGCATGACGGTATACTGGATAGGAATAGAAGGCATATCAACGAAAAAAATGGACTCTTAGCTTCATTGCAAATCTTGCAGAGAAATGTGGTAGATTGTTGGACGTCGCTGAAGAAACACTCTCTAACAGATCGTGAGAACTAGTGATAATGAAGGTTCGGGGCCATGAGTTGGGATTCTTGCTAGCGAAACTTGAAATTTATGATGAGAATCCATGACTTGTAGAAAAATTGGAGACAGGAGGTGGAAAAAGCCAGGAAAGAGGACCGAAAAAGGGAGAAAATTAGATTTTCAGTGTTTGAAGATATTTGGTGGGCCACGACGACGGCAAAGGAGGACGGTTTGAGAACACTTCCCCTGATGGCAATGTCAGCACGTCGACTGACGTCTGAAGCTAGCCGAAAGATGTCAGATAGCAAAGTTCGGCGCCGTACGTACAAAACTGACATTCCTGAGTAGAAGCTCTCAGAAATTCAAGATATTTCCAGTAAAGAAGGTGATGGGCCACTCGGGTTCAATAGGGGTCTGGGGGCCTCTTAGACAAGTGAAGCTAGCCCAAAACTTAAAGGAGGCCCTCAGGCTTTCCAAAAGCTTAGGACTCAATGCGTAGGAGGGCTCAAGAGCGAGTTGGGCTTAAATTAGAAACAGGCTTGGCTCGAAAAGGGCCAAAACTCACTAGGGTCACCTGAAGGGCCCTCATTACACACAGATGAAACAGAGGGCATTCATGTGAAGGCCTCCAACAAATGGATCGCATTGATGAGCCCAACTAAAAAGAAAAGAAAGGAAAGGAGATTCCATGCAAGGAGTTGTGTCTTCGGAATTGGAGGAAATGTCTTAGGGTACATTGATGACTGAGTTTCCTTGATCATACATGAACCTTGACGAAATAGAAAAGGGCTCAAAATTTAGATTCATCAGTGATACCCCACACAACCCAAAGGTACGCTTCGTTATTCGATTTCCCTCTCCTTCTAATGATGTAGGTTGTTCATACCCAATCGAATCATCTCACGATCCCCGATTACAAAAGAACAGGGAGTTAGAGGAAATGAAGTCGCTTCATGGTCAAAACCAGTTGGAGGGACACATTACCTAGGAAGAGGAAGAAGTGGACAGGCCAGTGGCAAAATTTTTAAAGGGATTGACATTTAGTTGCTCCAGATGGAGGACTTGGACTGAGTGATGGTGTGCTGGCTGCGGATATTATATTGGAATATAAGTGGCAGTGGCTACCGAGAAAAGATGTGTCTCATCCACCGCACGATAGTTGCTACCAAGCCCCATTTGATCGCACTCCAGGAGACTTAAGGGAATCGTATGGTCCTCAGATTTGATTGCCCAAATTTGGCAACGACGATTCATCAATTGGGCTTTCCTTCTCGCCTAGGGCATCGCCGGAGGTATTCTTGTCGCTTGGGATGCCAGGGTAATCGAGGTGACAGATACGTTTGTGGGGTCTCATTCTTTGTCTTTTAGGATCCAAAGCTCCAGGGCGTCGAACTGGCGGTTCATTGCCGTATATGGGCCCTGTCAGGGGGCCGAAAGAACGATGTTTTGAGATGAATTAGCTACCCTTTTCATATTGCTCAACGGGCCTTGGTGCATTGGGGGTGATTTCAATGCAATCAGGAGGTTGAAGGAAAAGCTTATTGCTCTGACAGAACATTGACCATGACCCAATTCGATGATCTGGTTAATGAGCTCCTCCTGAGGGATATAAAGCTGAGAAATTCTGAGTTCATTTGGACAGAAAATCGGGAGCAATTGGTTCTTTCTAGGTAGGATAGATTTCTCGTCAATTCTTTGGGAAAACCTCTTTCCCTCCTCTTCACACTATTCCCTGCAAAGGATTACCTTGGACCACTGGCCCATTATTCTCGATTCACATCCGATGGAGTGAGGCCCTACCTCGTTTAGGTTCGACCATAGTTGGATGGATTAATCTGATTTCTAGGCAAATCTACAAATATGGTGGAACAAACCCTCAATTCACTACTGGCCGGGATATAGATTCATGCAAAACTCAATAGGCTGAAAGCAGATCTCAAAGAATGGAGCCAGAATTTTCAGTCTGAGGATCTCATTCAACATTACAGTCTTTCTAAAAAGCTTCAATAGATGGATCGTGAAATAGAGTAGATTGGCAATTATAATGAGAAGGAGGAGAGAACTCTTATCTTGGATCAGCTTCAGTTGATTGATCATCGAATAGAGAGGGTAGCTTGCCAAAAAGCTAGGCTAAAATTGGCGAAGGAGGGTAATACCAATTCTAAGTTCTATTATTGAATTCTATCTATCCGGAGGTCCCATGCTTATATCTCGAATTTGGAAACCGAAGGGGGAGGCCTGTTGGAGTCTGTGGAGGACATCCCATGATACATTATCTCCTACTTTTCACATTTATGTTCAGATACTAAATCCCCGCGGTGGGTCATTGAAGGCAGTGAATGGAGGCCCATCTCCGAGCACCAAAATTTCTTGCTGGAATGGCCTTTTATGAAGGAGGAGGTTAGAGAGGTGGTCTTTTGCTGCAACGGTGAGAAGGCTTCAGGTCCCGACGATTTTTTCATGACGTCCTTTCAAAAGAACTGGCCTTTGTTAAGATTGGATAAGTGGAGCACTGTTCATGAATTCCAAAATTTAGGAGTCATCAATAGGTGCATTAACGAAACTTATATCTAGCTCATTCCCAAGAAAAGCAACTCAAGTAAAATTGAGGACTTCCGGCCATTAGCTTAGTTACCAGTCTGTATAAGATCATTGCTAGAATCTTATTGAGGAGATGGAAGGAGGTGATTAAAGACACGGTTGCAGAGACTCAGTTGGGTTTCGTCAAAGGCCGCCACATCTTGGATGCGGTTCTGATAGCTAGTGAAGCTGTGGAAGATTACATCTTGGACCCGGTTTTGCTAGATGACACTATCTCATGTATGTGTTAAAAAAGAAGGGCTTTGGCACAAAATGGCGAAAATGGATTTTGGGCTGCTTAACCTTAGTTTCCTATTCAGTCATTCATTAATGGCTGATAAAGGGGAAAGTTACATGCATCCAGGGTATTGAGGCAGAGGGACCTCCTTTCTCCCTTTCTTTACATTTTGGTAGCATATAGTCTCGAAGGTGTTATGCAGAAGGCAGTGGAACATGGTCTCCTGGGCTTTGAGGTCGGTTGGGCAAAAATTAGTCTATCTCATCTCCTTTATGCGATGATTCCCTCTTTTTCTTGAATAATGATAAGTGCAGCTGGAGGATGCTTATGAAAGCATTGGGAAACTTCTCCCTAATCTCAGGTCTGAAAATTAATTTACATAAAAGCCAGATGTGGGTATTAATCTATCGGAATTTGCCTTATCCCAAGTCGAACACATACTGTCCATTTCTGCAAGCACATGGCCCATGAAATATCTCGGTCTCCCATTGGGAGAAAATTACAAGAGAATATCCTTCTGAGATCTAGTGGTGTAGACAGTCAATAGGGGCATTGAGGGATGGAAAGGTAGCTTCCTGTCCAGAGGCGGTCGTTTTCTCCTCATCAAAACAGTGCTGGAGGCTCTTGCCTCCTATTATATGTCTATCTTTCAAATATCGGCCGTTGTGCAGAAGGAGATCGAAAGGTGTTGTACGCGTTTCTTTTGGAAAACAAAGAATGTTGAGAAGGCTCAGATGCTGGTAAGTTGGAAGACAATTTGCTTGCAGAAGGACAACAGAGGCCTAGGAGTGGGTACACTCAAATAAAGAAATCTCGCCTTTGCAGCTAAATGGCTATGGCGATTCTCGACGGAGCCAACATCTCTATGGGGAAGGATCGTCAACAGTAGTCATGGCTCCTCTCAAAACGGCATGCTATCGGGTCTCAAGGTTAGATCAACTGGCCAATCACCTTAGAAATTCTTCTACTCTATCTATCCGAGATTTCTGAGCCAAATCCAGTGGAGATTGGGCAACGGGAAGAAGATCAGGGTGTGGCAAGATGCTAGGGGAGGGAGACTTACCCTGAAGGAGGAGTTTCCAAGATTGTTTAGATTGGTTCCCCATCCCTCGGTGACCTTATTTCACTCGAAGGACCCTGTCCAGGAGGCCCCAACTCTGCTCTCAGCTAGAATTTTAACTTTTGATGGGCATTGAAGGATGAAGAGATCGAGGATCACACAACCCTATTACAGAGGTTGGATCAACTGCAGTTTAGAGATGATGAGGATTCTTGGAGATGAAACGGGGAGGACAGTGAGAATTTCTCAGTTAGATCATGCTATGATGCATTCTCTGCTATGGAGGAAAGGAGCAGTTTTTACCCATCTGGAAGTCTCCGATGCTTGTTAAAACCAAAATTCTAGCATGGCTTATCATATTAGGCTGCTTAAACTGTTCTATCCAACTTCAGTCTAAAGTGCCTAACTTGTGTATTTGGCCTTCTTAGTGCTGTTTGTGCAGTGGTGCTGAAGACGATGTGCATCATATTTTTTGGAATTGCGGGTGTTGAGGTTTGTATGGGAAGCGTGGTGTTGTCTCCTGCCTATTTTGCCTAGACTGCAGGAGAACACAGTCATCCTTTCTACCCTGGCAATAACTCCTCATAAGTTGCAATGATATTGGCTTCTCATTCGTCTTTTCATTTGGTTGGCTATATGGGAATCTAGAAACAATTGTATTTTTAGGGGACATTCGGTAGATATAAACAATATTGTAAATAGGTTTAATTATTTTTTTGCTGTGTGGATTTCCTGCTCTAAATTGGGATGTAGATACTGTTTTGGGGACTAGATGATGAGGTGGACATCCATTTTGCAATCTTTTTTGTAAGTGCTTTGTGGCCTTGGATCTGTCGTCCATCTTATACATACATACATACATACGTACATATATATATATATATATATATATATATATATAATTTCTAGTTTCTTTTTTTTTTTTTTTTTTTATAACCCAAGATTTTAGCTTTATTTGGGACTTTAGTAGCCCTAATGAATCTTGGGGCATGTAGGTGGGGAGCAGGCTTTGGGGGCTTGAGAGATGTAAGGTAGTGTAAGAATGACTCAAGAGTTGAATTTTCCTGCAATTCTTTTGCATGAAGCCAATATTGCTAGTATACTTTGGTTAGCTATATGATGGTGAATTCATTCTAGGCGTGCTACACATTGCCCATCATATTATGGGAGATAGTTTAAAAGTTCCTTGAAATTTGGTGAACTTTCATTAATTATTTTCATTTTTTACCATCTAAGCGAGAAGTGCATGTAAAATTGGCTACCATAATTTGATAAAGTTCAAAAAATTTAACAATGTTTGATAAATTTTCATTTTTAATTTGAAAATGCAAAATTTGATTTAAAATTTGATAAAATTAGATGAAATTTGAAATAAAAGTTAAAAAAGGTACTTTTATTAATGAAAAACAAGAAATACTAATAATTATGTATTATTTTCAACTAGCTCAACCAACTTAGCAATATAAGTTCTTAAATCTTTTTTTTTTGAAAAAAACGTAAGTTCTAAAATTTTAAAACCTACAAATTATAAATTATTTAATATGTTTTACCAAAAAGATAAGAAAAGAAATCAATAAGTAAATAAAGTTGGAATATGATAAAAACTTGAAAAAGAAATTGTAAGCATTTACAAAGCTATGCTATTTTAATTACTCTCGTAAGAAAAGATTGAAAAAAACTTAAATAATAAATTTATAAATTAAGTTAAGCATTGTATAATATAGATCGACAAAGTATAGGTTGAGAAAAAAGATACCAATAAAATTTAATATCAAAACAAAGAAAAAGAGAACTAAAACCAACTGCCATAGTTTTGAGTTCATCAACACAATAGGGCTAGCTTTTTGCTACTTGCATTAAACATTGTGAATGTAAAATCATGTCTTAAATCATTATATTTATATTATTATATATTAAAAGTGTCTATTTTAAGTTGGGATCTAAGCAACTTGACTGGCTTGACCTGACCTGACTGAACTTGATCAATTTGGGTGGGGTTGAGTTGGGTTATTTTCAAGAGTTAGGTTTTGGGTTTGACCCAAAAATGGGATATATGTACTTAGCCACTAGCCCAGGCTGCCCACGATAGTCTCATGCGTGTTAGTTTTTTGGGTTTTCAATTTTTGTTTTTAATATATTTTTTTAACCCTAACTAACCCTAGACTCTTTGCTCTTATTCTTCAACTATCGTTCCCCCCAAGTTCTCCTCCAAATCCTGCTCAATGTCATTGTCTGAGTGCAGATTTCCATCTCCTCCTGCTCTTCTTCTCCTCCTCCTCCTCCTCATTGTTTTGTTGCGTCTTCTTCTTCTTCTTTTTCATCTTCTATTGTGTGTTTGTGCCTTCTGCTATGTGGCTACATCATCATCATCTTCTTCTCCTTCGTCTTTTGCTACGTGCCCGTGTCATCTATTGCGTGGTTGTGTCATTTGCTTCATTTTCTTCTTCTCCTCTTCCTCCTCCACCATCTTCTTCTTCTTCTTTTCTTTTCTCTCTTTTTTCTCTTCTGCAACTAATTTATTTTTAATTCTGCTTTTTTTTTTCTTTCTCTTAGATAGTTGATCTCTTTGATTTCTTTTTCTTCTTCTTTCTCCCAACTTGACAATTGCAGGTCGGGTGGGTTGGGCACCCAAACCTGACTTGACCCAACTTGCTTACACCCCTAATTTTAAGTTTGTTTTCCACCTTATATAGTAGTAATTATGCACATTTTAGCATATATATATATATATATATATATAACTTTTCTAAGTTAGCAAAGTTTTACTAAAATTCTCTAAGCCTTCTCGAACTTCTATAAATTAATTCAAAATTTCGAAGTTCAAAGTTTAGGGCAAAGTTGAAGTTTCAAAACCTTGCTACAGGGGCTAGCATGCAGTGGAGGAATCTCCAATTTAGATTTTTTGATCCTGTGTCTGCTGTGGTATGCAATAGGGGGGTTGGCCTCATGTGTTTTATTTCCTAATTTCTTTGAAACTTTAAGTACTAGCCATGTTGTTGTCCATTTGCCTGACTACCAATAAAGAAGCTTAAAACGACAACCTCTTGAGGAGTGGATAACCAATACAATCTTGGAAATTGTATGCTAAATGGGTTAGGTTACTATTCCCAACCTTGCATATCGCCTATTGCAGGAAAAGAGGGTATATTGTGTAAATGAATTTCCAAGACATTTTAAATGTAGCCCTTGGGAATATATCGACATGCTTACTATTTTGGTATAACCAATGGATGCTTTTGGTGACTTTTGCCCAGTGTTGTCAAGGTGTCGCCTAGGCGTCCAGGCCCTCTCAACGCCTAGGCCACCGCCTAGGCGCTAGGAGGGCTTCTCTGTAAATTTAAAAAAAATAGGAGGACTTTTAATTAATTAATTGTTTTTTAAATTTTAACCTAAATCTAATAACTCCGTTCTCAAACCTCTTAAAGTCAAACGACTAGAACCAACTCCGATGATCATCTCTGAGACTCCGGCGATCATCTCCGACACTCCGGCAAGCAACTCCGACGTCTTTTTTAGTGAACGACTCCGACGACTCTCTCCATCTCACTGTTGTGTCTCTCCCTTTCTCTCTGCTCTCTTTTTGCGTCTCTCTAGCTCTCTTTGCTATGTCTCTCTCTATTTTTGCATCTCCCTCGCTGTCTTTCTACGTCCCTCCTCTATCTCCACTCTCTTCCTCTCTATCTTTCTACATTTCTCTTCTCTCTCTCTCTATCTAGGTCTCTATTTACGTCTCTCTTCTATCATTTTACGTATATATCTCTCTCTCTCTCTCATTCATGCGCGCAAAATTAGCTTTTCTTTTTTGAATGTTATGAATATGAAGTATGTGAACTTATGATGATCATGATTTTATCATAATGTATTATCTAATATGTCATTATTTATAATTTTATAATTTATAAATCGTTAATTAATTAAATGTAAAATATAAATAAATAAATTTATAAAAAAGTATTAAATAATTTTTTAGGAATATATATATATATATATATATATATATATATATATATTGGGTAAGGGACGAATAAATAAATAAATAATTCTTCAAGGATCTTTAGATAATTATTTTAAGGATCGTCTAGGCGCCGCCTAGTCCTCGCCTAGGCCGCGCCTCGCCTTATTGAGGCTTACTGTCTTAAATCACCTTACCGCCTTACCAACACTGCTTTTGCCCATGATGCATCCCTAACATGGTAGAGTTGCCGTAGGCGTTTTTGTGCTAAAGCCCTATTCTTGAGCACTTTGTTCCCGACTTGAAGGCCCCCTTACTTTGTAGTTGTACATGTCGTGGACCATTTGACCAAGTTGCGGCCTTTTATAGATTCCTCATTATGTTGCATCATCTTTTCAGTCTCTTTTGCAATTTTTCCTGCCATCTTAAAAGTGGACATCAAATATGTGGGAATGACTTTCAAAACTGTTTTTAACAATAGTGGTCTTCCTCCTTTGTAGAGGTTGCTATGTTTCCAACTTTATATTCTTTTTCGTATGGTCTGTAGCATTGGTTCCCAAAATGATGATTTCCTTGGGTTGTCTCCCAATGGTTGCCTAAGTTATTTTAATGACCATTCTCCCATTGGTTCCCCCATAAGATGAGCAGCTTCCTGAACTGTGTTCTTGGAATGTGGACTCCAACGATGTGACATTTAAAGAGATTTATTGTTAGACTTGACAATTGATAGAATATCTTTATCAACTTCATGGCTGTGACATAGTTGGCACTATCGTTGTTCAAAAAAAGCAAGCAATTATCAACATATTTGATATTGATAATGTGGACCTGATCTCACCTTTCCTGGTATTTTTTCAACACCTTCTTTGAGGCAACTTTTTTTTTTTTTTTTAAAATTAATCTATTCAACATATCCACCATGATTGTGTAAAGGATTGGGAATTGGGATCCCCTGGCTAAAGACCCTGCTGCTTTCAATCTTGCTTCTCATTCTTCCATTATATATATATAAAAGAATAGTTATCCTGTAATTCCTGTAATCCATTTTCATCCTCTTTCTCCAAATTCTTTCTGGTCCATTACAAAGTCCAACAATTCCCAACAAATTGAGTAATGAGCTTTGACAAAATCCACTTTTAGTAGTAATCTTTTCTTCTTAGTTGCGTAATAGCTTTTAATGATCCCTTTTGCTATCAAAATAGCCTTTGTAATTTGACGGCCTTTCACAAATGCCCATTTGAGTTCCATCAACCATGTGATGGATCACTTCCCTTAGTCTATTGGACGTTGCCTTCGAAATAATTATGTAAACGCTAGTCATGAGACTTATTGGGCTGAAATCCTTTGCTGTAATGGAATTGATGTTCTTTGGAATGTGACGTGTATGTTCCTTTTGTTATCTCATTGATGATGCCATCTTGGAAGAACTGCTAGAACTCCTTATAAAGGTCCTCCTTGATTAATTCTCGTTGCTCTTAATAGAATTGAATAATAAAGCAATCTCCTTTAATTTTTTCATGAATTTAAAACCAGTCCATCCCATTGATTGCATTAAGATCCACCATTGTTAGAGTTTTTCTTTAAAGGAGGGTGTAACATTCATGAGTTTTAAAATCAAAACGGTGAGGGCCCTAATTACTTGTGTCTTATAGGAGAGGCCAATGATTCAATTTGAGCAAAAATGAGTTTGAATCTAGCAATCACTCCCATCTGCACTAAGTGTAATTTCACTCAAGGCATTTGGAAAAGATCGAGGAACACCGTCATTGCCCTTTGTAATGAAACTACGCTATGGAGTTTGGAAGAAATCCTCTTTGACAGGATTGAGGGACTACTGGTTGCTTTTTTGTTGTTCTTTGGTGTGTTTGTAAGAGTGGAATACTTGCATTTTTGTGGATCAAGATTAAGAGGAGAACCAATAGTGGTTGGTTCAATTGTTTGTTGCAAGCACATCTACCTTGACGGTCCTTAGTTTGAGTTACTTCCCTCCTCTTGTTGGCTAACGACATTTTGGAGTGTTTATGATTGTGCTTTGCAAGGGATTAGTGGGTACATAAGTCCTAGGTACCAATTGATCTTTAAAACAAAAAAAAAAAAAAAAAATAGAGGCAAGGAGGGGGACTGATCCTTCTTTCTTGCATCATTATGATTTTGTGCTAGCAAGCTAGCTAGAGGGTTTTTGTTAGGTGATTGGCTTAGAGATGGGTTACTATCTTGGAATCCCTATCTCTTGAACAGTGGACATCTTGTCCCTATTTTAATTTGATGTATACATAATTGCTTCTTGTCAAAAGGAACAAAAAAAGTAAAAGAAATTGTCTCTTCAAATGGTTTTTTGTGACCAAGCTTATTCAATTTGAGGCATAATAGATGGAATTTCAATTGAGTGCAGTGCCCCACACTTGTTTATTTATGAAGTAAAGTTGTTGGAAGCAGTCAAGACTTTCTTTCTCAATCTGGTTGGCCACCTCAATGATGGGGCTTTCACCGTTTCCAACTTCCAAATGGCTACTTGTGGTCTTGTCCCACTAAGAATTATGCGGAAAGAATTGAAGTTGGTGACTTAGTGTCCCTTTTCTTGATCTGCTGTAACTTTGGCTGCCTATCTTGGAATCCTATCACCTTTTCTTTTGACAAGAAAAAAAAGAATTGGAAGAGATTATTTTGAGTTCTATTGATTCATTGGAAACATTGGTGTTGTGACCTCTTGAGAATTTAACTATAAGTTGTACCCTTCAATATTTTAAGTCTCCTCTTGTTCATTTTCTTTTTTATTTTTTTTATCTTTATATTGCTTCAGTTGACATGTGCTACCAATTGCCAGTTCAAGATGGCTAGAAGTTGACATTTTGAATAATTTAGTAACTGTGTAGAAAGCTATGCTCAAAATAGTTTGATGGTTGTATTGACTCTTGCTTTGTCTTTTCTACAGGGTTCTTTAGCCATGTTGCTCAACAATTTTAAGGACTAGGGCACTCCTCTTGACTTTGGATGTCTGTTTTATATGAATCATTAACAGCAGTGTTTTTAATTTCAAGAGAATCACATGCTTAACATTGTCAACCAATGTGACTTTGGTGCCCTTGATGATTTGTCCTGATATTCTTATTTTTGGATGTGCCTGAAGTAAAGATGCACATGCAGGCACATATGTCAGGACAGGTTTCCGGGCAAGTGCCTAATCAAGCTGGCCCCCAGTTGGGTGGTATCCCTCAGCCCAATGGCAGTTCTCTACCATCACAGATACAAAACCTAGGTGCTTTACGGAATGCTGGCCTGATGGATCCTGATCTAGAGGGAAAACGTGAAGACATACGAAGAAAAATGTAAGGTCTTGAACTCAATTATATCTGGAATTTCTTGTTCAATTAAGGTGTGAGACAGTTTCAATGAAATAATGTGTGCCACATGACGTTTCTTAAATTTCAAGCAGTTATACTTGCAAAGGAGCTTATTGGAGAAGTTTGGGTTTTACCACATCAAAATAATTTATAAGATTTTTTTCATCATATTATTTCTGTACTTAACATGTTTAGTAACTTAATTTATTTTGAATATTTTCAGTAGCTCATGCATTTGCTACATTTTGTGTAGGCTTCTTGTGGTAGTTTCTTGTCATTGTTTTCACGCCACAAATTTAGGCAAGTATATTACAGTTCAAACGTTGATGTTTATTTTCTCATGTAAACACAAATGAGGAAACAGATGATCAGGGGCTCAATATAAACGATGGAGGTTGATATTCAATATTTACGGGCTATATTTGAGCGTGATTAGGCCTAATCCCTCAAGATGTCGATTTCCTTTAACCTGGTCAACGTTCTCCATCTCCAAGGTGATGCCTAGGCAATTCAACCAATGTAGGCCAGGTTGTGCCTGTACAATTAGAATATATTTATTTATGGGGTTTTTTTAATTAAAAACATCATGTATATTCAATATGCTTTATAATACTATTGACGACTATGAGTTAACAGTTAATAATTTAACATGAAACAATTACAATTGATTGCACATAGTAACCCATTTTATGATCTATGGTGCAAATGCAATCGCAATATAAAAGGCTCCACATGTATTTTGTGTTTCAAAAGATAAACTTGTTTGTCATACTATTACTTAAGTATTTACCCCATAAAACGCCAAACTATATTAATGAACCTTTAAGTGATAAGAAAAGGAACTAAACGACTTGAAGAAGAAAGGACTTGAAAAGAAGCTATATTTGCAGATGTCAAAACTTGGTAAATACTTAAATCGTTCTGGTCAATTTTGTTTTATGGTGATATTAAGGATTTTCACTTTCTCTAGATCTAGGTTTGGGAAGAGCAAATAGTTGGTCCTAGTAAGTGAATGAGTTTTCTTTTATATTCTTCACGAACTTTTCTTGAAATTCCAAAATCTTTTGAGGAGTTTATCAAACAAGCCTGGTTGTTCTAAAATCTTTACAACATCTCTGGTAGTGCCTTGACAACCCTGCCCTTGACACAGTGTTGAGGTTAACACTGAACGGATAGAGAGATTCGTTTACTTGACTCTTATGTATGTTTGGATTCTGGAATACAGTGTTGAGGTTGTCCTGTTTGGATCTTGGAATATGGTGGTGAGAAGGTCATAATATTATATATTTCCTCTGGTTTTAGTTTGATTTCTTCTTTGTGGCAGACTATACCTCAATTGCTTTGGACAAGAATTATTTGCTCAGGAGTAATTCTTTTATTGTCTCTGAAGTGTTATTGCTATGAATGTGTTCATTCTGTAGCTTTTTCTGTATAGTTGTTTACCACATAATGTTTTCTTTCTTGCTTTTCCCCTAGCTACCAAATGCTTCATGCCCGACAGCGTCCTCATGGCAACATGCAGCAAAGGATGAATGATATTGTAAAGCGCTTGGAGGAGGGTTTATTCAAAAGTGCTTCATCAAAGGTCTTATATTTTTCGTCTTTGAAATATTGGTTTTACATATTGAACTTGTTAGGAATGTATGGATGGATCTTGCTGTTGGATTCTGCTAGTTGGTCTATAAGGAAGAAAAAAGTGGACTGACAAATGGACAATAAGTGGCCTAGATTATCAGCTGTAGTCACTATTTTGCCAAAAGCTATTTGCTGTTATCTTCTCCTCCCTCCCTACCTCTGGTCCCTCTCTCTCTCTCTCTCTCTCTCTCTCTGTCTCTCTCTCTTTCTAAATATATATATATATTGTTTGGTCCTATCATGCATGTGAGGCATCATTTGTCCAATACACATAAATATGTTCGAGCATAAATGTGATAACTATGTCCTATCGTTGATGCATCTGTCATGGATATGCCTGTATATTTTTTTCAACTCATGTGCTTGTGTACCATCAGGAGGAGTATATGAACATGGAAACTTTGGACCGCCGCTTACAGGCTTTAATCAAACGTTTATTTAGTAATCAAAGCCAACAACTACCTCATCCTTTTTCTTCATCGTCATCAATTTCAACAATGATACCAACCCCTGGTATGGCACATAGTGGGAATTTGAGCTCAACAGTTACATCATCTATGGACAATCCTGTGGTTGCTACAAGTGGTTACAACAGTATAGCACCCAATGTTGTCAATACTGGGAACTCATTGCCAAATGCCAATGGCCCAGCCTTTGGAATGCATGGTGGCTCCTTCAGTGCTTCTGATGGTAAAGTCTGTGATTGTGCCAATTAATGCTGTTTGTGTTGCTTATTGAATTAAACATTAAAATTAACACAGATCTAATACTTCAGGATCACTATCAAATGGATATCAGCAATCACCCGGCCATGTTTCTATGGCTTCTGGTGGAAACAGCATGATGTCATCAGTTGCGGTGCAAAGAATGACAAGCCAAATGATTCCTACACCAGGACTTGGTAATAATCAATCTTCCATGAATCCCGAATCTGTTAATAATAGAGGGGGGCTTTCTGGCATCGAATCAGCTACAGCATCACAATTACAATCAAAGCAGTATATGGCCAGTCAAAGTAATCGCATCCCACAGAATCTTGGAAATCAAATAGGAATGAGTATAAGATCTTCGTTGCAGAAAAATTCCTCTTATAGTTTGCCAAATGGGGCTATAAACAGTGGCTTGGGATTGATTGGAAATAGCATGCAAATGATGAATGGACCAGTGGCTTCTGAGGGTTACCTAAGTACTTCATCTTATGGTAACTCACCTAAGCCTTTACATCAGCAGTTTGATCAGCAGCGCCAGCAACAACAACTAATGCCAAGTACACTCTCTTTCCTTTCCTCTCTTTCTGCTCTTATTTCTTTGTTTTTATATGCATCAGGGAAGATAGTGAAGGTTGCCTTTCTCTCTCTCTTTCTCACACACACAAACGCACACACACTTGAGCAAAATAACTTTTGAGAGCCTATGATGACATCTTATTCTTATTCTCAGCTGTATTGTCACAACAAGTGATTCCAATGGCTGGTGACGGTTATGGGTTAAACAACGCTGATCTTGCTGCTTCGGGGAACTTATATGGCACTGCAACATCTATTGGACCTATGATAAGCAATCAGAACATGTTGGATCCTGTGAACATGCAGTCTAAGCTGAATACCAACTCTTCTCTGATGGTCAATCAACCTAGTTTGCATGCAACGAAACAGACGGCGTGTTCAAAGCCTCAGTTGGTTGATCCAACAGTCAATGTGAATCTTCAAACTCCCAGTGCATCTCATCAGCAGGTTTCAAAGTTTCAACAGCAGCAATTTCGGCAAAGTGCCCATCAATTGCAACAGCAATTTGTTCAGAATCAGCATCAAAAACCTCAAAATGAGCATCACCAAGTTCTGTTAAAAAATGATGCTTTTGGACAGTCACAAGTACCGCCCAATCTGAGTAGTCAAATGATGCCCCATGAGCATGAACTAGGGACCAATGAAAATCTGCTTTCACAACTTCCTGCACAGTTCCAACTTGCTGACTTGCAGACTCAATTCCAGCAAAATATGGCTGTTGGTGACCGCTCTAGTGCTGCTCAGGTGCATTGCCAACCATCTAGTCGAGATCTTTGCTCTCCACTTCCACAGAGCTCACAGCAGATGCCACAAGCTTTGCATCAACAAGTAGGAGAACATCAGGTTGGGGAGCTGCAAAGTAATTTTGGCTGCCTTCCTGGAGCAGCACCAGAGACACTAATTGAAGGTGCTTGGCATTCTCAGTTGCAAGTACCAGAGCAGTCTTTACATGAGCAGCATGTTCAAGAGGAATTCCGTCAGCGGATAACAGCCCAAGATGAGGCGCAGCAACCTCATGCATCTTTTGATGTACCTATTGCCAGTTGCACTGTGCCCCCAAGAAATAACACAGTGCCACCAAATCTTATTGGAAGCACCTGTGGGCGTGGGAATACAACTCGTGAAAAGCAATATTATGATCAAAAAAGGTGGTTGCTATTTTTGTTCCATGCTCGTCGATGTTCAGCACCGGAAGGCAAGTGTCCTGAAGTTAACTGCATAAATGCCCAGAAGTTGTGGAAGCATATGAGAATTTGCAGGACAAAACAATGTTCATATCCTCGCTGTTATAAAACAAAACTGCTGGTTGAGCATCATCGGAGTTGCCAGCATCCAAGTTGTCCTGTGTGTGTTCCTGTTCATCATTATATAGAATCATGGCTTAAGGAGTGTTCTCGGCCTTCATCTGATGGTGGTTTGCCTAGTTCAAATGGATCCTGGAAATCTAGTGCTGGAGATTTTGCTAGATTAGCACCAAAGTCGACTCAATCAGCTATTGAATGTTCAGAGGATTTGCAATCCCTTTCAAAACGCATGAAGATGGAGCATTCCTCTCCATCCTTTATGCACAAGACTGAAGGTTCACCATTGTCTTCTCCTCAAACAAACCTAACTTATGTTTCCAGGGATGCACAACCTCAAGTATACCAAGAAGTTAGTGTACCCATTTCTGCAGAATTTGGAGTCACAGAAATGAAGACACTATCCTCGGTATATTTGGGTGTAGGAAGTCCTAATCTTGGTGCAGTAAAGAAAGATGAATCCGAAGGTGTCTTCAATCCTATATGTGATGTTCAACCTACCGGTACTGGTCCAAATGATCCCTCTGGTCCTGATAAGCAAGTTATGGAAGTGGATAAAGAAATTGATCATTCTGCACAAGAAATAAAGCAGGAAAATAGTATTGTGCCAGTTGAGCATGCAAGTGGAGCCAAGTCAGTAAAGCCAAAAATAAAGGGTGTATCTTTGACTGAACTTTTTACTCCTGAGCAAATAAGAGAGCATATTACTGGTCTTAGACAATGGGTTGGTCAGGTAAGTGTATACATTCTAAATTCTATTAGATATCAAGCTAGATTTATACTCTCTCCTCTATGTATCACACACACACACACACAAATGCATTTCTTCCCCAGTAGCAGCTTGATTCCTGGTGGCTATTGACACCTAGATTGTGGGTTATACTATACTTCAAGCATTAGATGGTCTATCAATTTTGCTTCTTTTTATTTTATTTTTGTTTGTTTTTGTGTGTGTGTGGTTTTTTTTTTTTTTTTTTGCATAGTTCATTGAAATCCAAATTTTGGGGTTCATTCTTCTTGCGTCATGTAATGCCTTTTTCTATATATTATGAGTAAAAAGCACATGTGCAATTGAAAGTGGCAATTGTTCTCTGTGTATCTTAAATCGTGAGACGAACACTTTCGTGCTATGAAATGGTTAACTCAAGAATCTTGGTCCAACCATGGAGAAGCTTTTCTTGTGCTATCATTTCCGTTGATATGTCTGATTGATTGCCACACCTTCATCTTTCTCCCTTGTGACAATTTGCTGGTTGTTAGGGTTATTTAGCAGCTGTTCTTTTGATGGTACATTAGTGTTGCCCTAAGATTGCGCAGTCTCATTCTCCTTGGTGTACATCCCTTGCTGGCAATGATTTTGTTTTCGGCCAATTTTCCATTTCACAGAGTAAAGCAAAAGCAGAAAAGAATCAAGCAATGGAGCATTCTATGAGTGAAAACTCTTGTCAGCTATGTGCAGTGGAGAAACTGACTTTTGAACCACCTCCGATATATTGCACACCATGTGGTGCTCGTATAAAGAGAAATGCTATGTATTATACAATGGGAAGTGGTGATACTAGACATTACTTTTGTATTCCTTGCTATAATGAGGCTCGTGGGGATGTTATTGAAGTGGATGGCACGGGTATTCTAAAGGCAAGGCTGGAGAAGAAGAGAAATGATGAGGAAACTGAAGAATGGGTAAATTCTCTTTTCATTTGCTCTTGTTTGCTTAGTGGCTCCCCTTTTTGTTAACTATCCATTTGGCCATCCAATACATAACTTATGTGTCAATTTGCAGTGGGTGCAATGTGATAAATGTGAAGCTTGGCAACATCAAATATGTGCTCTTTTTAATGGTCGGAGGAATGATGGAGGCCAGGCTGAATATACTTGTCCTAACTGCTACATTGGTGAGATTGAAAGAGGAGAACGTAAGCCCTTGCCTCAGAGTGCTGTTCTTGGTGCAAAAGATTTGCCAAGAACAATACTCAGTGACCACATAGAACAACGCCTTTTTAGAAGGTTAAAGCAGGAGAGACAAGAGAGAGCAAGGCATTTAGGGAAGAATTTTGATGAGGTAATTTATTTATCTTGCTATTTGATGTCCTGCTTTTGTGGTTGTTGAGAAACTTGCGGAGTTCGCTGTGGTGTGTGTGTAGGCAAATTGTGCTTCCATGCATATCTTTCTCATTGACATGTTTGTTTCATGAGAGAACTTAAAAGTTAGGAGGCTAATTTGTAAAATGAGATTGTGTATAACTTTTTCTTTTATTGAATATGTTGCTGCAAGGATTTTTTTTTTCTATTTAATAGTTGAGGAGCCCTGTGATACATGTGATGGAAAGCAATAACTACCAACATGCCTTTCTTCATTTTAAAGTGAGTAAGAATTATTCGGATGTAACAAAATGTCAAGTTGTCATTTTTGAAGGTATTAAAAAAATATGGCAAGTGTTTCTGTAGTCCGTCTTTTGAAATAACTGCTTGGAGCAGATTTGCTATTTTTTCAATTATTTATAATTGATTACATTTCAGAAGCATTGCAATCCAATACTGTGTCAATATAAATATAGTTGATATTTTTGCTCCTAAATTGAATTAATAATGTTGAATGGTTGTGACTATTCCATCCTGCATCTCAATCATGCTATCAACAAATTTATCAAATATATATATATATATATATATATATATATATATTTTTTTTTTTTTTTTTTTTTTCATTTTTTCCCTTGTAGATTATTGATGTTTTTTCTTTCTTTCTTTCTTTCTTTTTATAATTTCTGAAATACTTTTGTTGTTCATGTTATCTTCAATCTCTATTCCTCTTTTTTTTGAAGATGTTTGCCTCTAAACTCTGTACTTTTCTTTTGGAAGAGAGGGGGGAGGGGAAATGTTGTTCATGCTGTCTAATGTGATTGCCAATTCTGATTGTAGTAGGCTTTTCTCTGTTTGAAATATACATTTGTGATTCTGCCATGTCATTGGTGGACATTAGCTAGTAATTAGTTGTGTTTTCAGGTTCCCGGTGCAGAAGCACTTGTGGTAAGAGTTGTTTCATCAGTTGATAAAAAACTAGAAGTGAAGCAGCGTTTTCTGGAGATATTTCAAGAGGAAAATTATCCTACAGAATTTCCTTACAAGTCAAAGGTACCCACTCTTACAATTGATTTAGCTAAAGTTGCGAGCAAAGATTTAAAACATTAGTACACCTTAAACTTTGATTCCTAGGAATTGAGAATTAATTGGACGAAGTTCAATTCAACAATGAGCACTTTTGTAAAACTCAACATTGTTGAGAAATATAAAGAAATTTATTTAAATGTTGTAAAGATCTATGTTAGTTTCAGATACTTGAAACAAACATAAGTATACACTTTAAAATTCATTAAATTATGAGCAACAAGCTAGTTGTCTCTTATGCTTGAAATATATAGCAGATTGATTTGATTATTATAATTTCTAAATTACATGTTCGTTTTTGCTTTAAATTAGATGTCATAAATATTATTATTATTATTATTATTTTTTTTTTACTTTTTTAGTGAGTATTCATTTTTGGCTCAACACATATATTAGTACTCAGTAATATCTGCCAACAAAAGTTGACATTATACATCTGTTTAGTTTGTTTAAAAAAAAAATACCTAGAGACTTTAATGCTTATTAATCATCTTAATGTTTTACTCTGATTTATAATAATAGTATGATTATACTTAATTTCCAATTCATTGATTTAAAACTAGATAAACTTGATCATAATTTGAAGAATTATGTCATGTTTCATTCCAAGTTAAGAAGTATTTTGGGTATGGGTAAAAGAAGAGTAGTTTCTGGGCTTTTTTTTTTTTGACTCTTTTAAGGATATTAGAATCAATGTTATACTGTGTTAATGAGGTCTTTTATGGTGGTGATTATTATTCCTGCAGGTTATTCTTTTATTTCAGAAGATTGAAGGGGTAGAAGTATGCCTTTTTGGCATGTACGTTCAAGAGTTTGGCTCAGAATGCCAATTTCCAAACCAGAGACGAGTATATCTTTCATATTTGGATTCAGTGAAATATTTCAGGCCTGAGGTTAAGACAGTTACTGGGGAGGCTCTGCGTACATTTGTTTACCATGAAATTTTGGTATCTCATACTTGTTTTTAACTCTAGTTTCTTTTGCATGTTTTTCTTGGTATTAGATTTTGAGTTAATTTTTTTAATCTCTTCGTACTATTGGCAAGATTATTATTATTATTTTTTTCAGAATACCTTTTAAGTTTATGGCAATTCACTTTTTCAGATAGGATACCTTGAGTATTGTAAGAAACGAGGATTCACCAGCTGTTACATATGGGCGTGCCCTCCGTTGAAGGGTGAAGATTATATATTATATTGCCATCCTGAAATTCAGAAGACCCCAAAATCTGACAAATTAAGGGAGTGGTGAGCCTCATGAGCTTTTTGGCTTTCCCCCTCCCCCTTTCTTTCGTAATAGCACTACTGAAGTCATTTGACATTTTTCTATTTTCCTTATTTCTCAGGTATTTGTCAATGTTACGAAAAGCTGCAAAGGAAAATATTGTCGTAGACCTCACTAATTTATATGACCATTTCTTTGTATCTACTGGTGAATGTAAGGCTAAAATAACTGCTTCCCGTCTACCATATTTTGATGGTGATTACTGGCCCGGTGCTGCTGAGGATATGATCAATCAACTCCGTCAGGAAGAAGATGGAAGAAAACAACAGAAGAAAGGAAAAACAAAGAAAACCATAACTAAAAGAGCTTTAAAAGCTGCTGGTCAAACTGATCTATCTGGCAATGCCTCAAAGGATGCTCTGCTAATGCAGAAAGTAATTTTTTTTTTCCCCTTGTTATACTGCTTGCTTATTTTAAACATTCCCAAGTTTCTCATTTCTTTTAATCATACTCAAGATCCTGGCGTGTGCTAGGTTCATTAGGTTTAGATTTATGGTTTTAATAGGAAGTGGTGTTATTTCCTTCTTAGTTTTTGTTATTTTATTTATTAGAGATCTTTCATTTCCTCAGCTTGGTGAGACCATCTGTCCAATGAAGGAAGATTTCATCATGGTACATTTGCAGCATGCATGCTCTCATTGTTGTCATCTTATGGTATCTGGAAGTCGTTGGGTTTGCAATCAATGTAAAAATTTTCAGCTTTGTGATAGGTGAGCATTCTCCTAATGAATGTCATTTTTTTTTTTTTGGTCCTTTTCCATCTAGCTGATCCAAGATTGTCTGTTTTTGCTCTTTTTCTGTGCACTATTTAGGAAAATGTTACATGTACAGAATGTACTTGGTGGGAGAAATTAGTCTATCAGTTGGTAATTAAATCTTCACATATAAATATGGGAAAAATCATAATCACAAATCTGAAGATTAATGTCTAAACCTACTTAAACATATCATTTTTCAATTGCAAATGCTTCAGATTGCCAACTTTTTAATCTGCTTGGGCCACTGTGTGAAGCTCTTGAATTTCAATTGATAGTTTCCTTGTCTGCAGTGTATAAACTGATCTGCAATTTCTTCTACACCATATGATCATGGCTATCAAAATCTTGAACTGTTAAGCAACAAAGTATTTCAAATCTTGATTAATTGAACTGGTATTTGGATCAGTAACTTGTGTATTTGTACATTTAGGCATGTGGCAAGAAAAACATTACTAGTTTTTAGCCAATTCACAATTTAGACCAATTCGCTAACAATTCATACTGTTTCACTTATGAATTATGATTTACAGGTGCAGCATTTCATGAATCTGATTCAAATTATTTGGGGGTCATTGATTTGTCTCATTCATTCAACAATTTGAATCTTGATTATGATTATTATGCACATGGTCCTGCATAAAGGCAGTGGATCAACTCCAACATTCCCTTGGATATCTAATTCACAAACGTGTACATTCAACAATTTGAGTTTTTATATGAGTGTGCACATGATCCTGCGTAAATGCAATGAATCATCTCCAACATTCCCTTGGATATCTAATCCACAAACTTTGTGCCCTAATTAGGGTTACTGAGAGTTTTGTATCACACAAGGTGTTTGTGTTTCCATACCATTGTAGTGGCTAGGAATTTAAATATATATATATTTACTTAACAGATACGGAAGGGCATAGCTCACACTGCTTATGTCAGAAACTCAACTGGCAATGTCTTCCTCCTATGGTATTGCATAGGATAGTGAAGATGTTGCTCAAGGACCTCTCTGTATCCCTGGCAATAAAAGCTTTGCCTTTCAAGTTCTGTTTAGTCTTGCGAGGCTTTTAGCAGCTCTCATCCTTTATAGTAACTCTATCTGCTACTCTGTTCTACTTACTATCATCACCATCATAGTGCTCTCTTCTTCCAGTATATCTTTATCCCAACCAGAGATGTTTCAGGCTTCAACTGTTTGGTATTTTTCAGGATTTTAATATCATCTTCAACCCTATTCTCCCATTTCGGTGAAGTTTTCTTTTTTTTTTTTTTTTTTCTCCAGATAAAAAGGAACAAACAAGGAAGCCAGAAAGAGCTGCTGAAAATCAGTTTACACTAAAAGTAAAATAAAGAAACAGGAGTTATACTTGAGTTTGTAGGAGACAATTTACTAAAAGCTTTAAATCAGTTGCTCAACTTCAAACTCTTATGAACATCTGCAATCAAGAAGCCTAGCAAGATTTACACTCAGTCTCATAATGTTAAATGGTTCTTGGCACTTCTTGCCTTCTAGATTGCTACTTGAACACATTACTTTTGTTTAAACTCACTACAAAAAGACTTGGAATTTGTATTAGTTTATTTTTTAGACTTGATATGATGACCTCTTAATTTGAATTGATAATTTGGCTTCATTATACACAGGTGTCATGATGCAGAACAAAGACTTGAAGAGAGGGAAAAACACCCTATCAATAGTAGGGATAAGCATGCACTTTATCCAGTGAGTTGTTGAATATTAATATAGTGTATTTCTTGCCAGATGAAGTCCTACTTGGAGTATCTTTATGCAGCCACCTCATTAAAGTGCTAACAGTTGAAGATTTTTAAAATGTGAATAACTCGTGCAGGTTGAGGTGAATGATGTGCCTGCAGATACTAAAGATAAAGATGAGATTTTGGAGAGTGAATTTTTTGACACACGGCAGGCATTTCTTAGTCTTTGTCAAGGAAACCATTATCAGTATGATACCCTACGCCGGGCTAAGCATTCATCAATGATGGTCTTATATCATCTTCACAATCCAACAGCACCTGCATTTGTTACTACATGCAACATTTGCCATAATGACATTGAAGCGGGGCAGGGATGGCGCTGTGAAGTATGCCCTGATTATGATGTCTGTAATGCTTGTTTCCAAAAGGATGAAGGTGTGGATCACCCTCATAAGTTGACCAATCATCCATCAAATGCTGATCGTGATGCACAGAATAAAGAAGCAAGGCAGAAAAGAGTTCTGCAGGTACATCTGTTGCTTCTGTATAGAAATGTGATGGATCAATGCTTCTTAAAAATCTACATCATATTTGCTTGGCCATCAGAATATATAGTTGTTGTCATTGCATGCTCTTCCCATGACCATGTATAGAATTGGTTCCCAAGCCCCCTTGATAAGTCTTTAACTCTCCTTATGCTTTCCTGTTGCTCACTTTCCTGCAAAACAACAGTACAGTATCTGGTCATCTAAAATAACTATCCAAATGGAAAAGTTATTATCGGACACGATAAAAAAAAAGGATTTGTTGACTGTTAAGCCAACAGGTTTTGAAGTTTGGTACCGTGGCTGTAAGGCTTGCATATAATTGTCCTACCTTTTTGCAGAGTGCCACAATCAAAAGAAGGAAAAGTTTGCCTTGCGTGGCTGAGTTCATCGTTTCTTCACTGCAACTTATTGCACTTATTTATTTAATCTTATGTGGAAACGGCTGTAAATCATTCAAGATTTGTTATAATCTGTGTTGTCTTTATCCGTTGGGTAGATTAGTTTAAAATAAGGTTGGAAATGTTGCCACTTGAAGTGGTATGCGCATCTTTTCTCTCAGTGATTTCATTTTGGGATGAAGAGAATTAAGTTTTTTCCCCCTTTTTCCTTCTCATGTTGTGATGACTTGGTTTTTCAGCTTCGGAAAATGCTTGATCTTCTGGTGCATGCTTCTCAATGTCGCTTCCCACAGTGCTCTTATCCTAACTGCCGAAAGGTTAAGGGGCTGTTCCGACATGGTATACAATGCAAGACACGTGCTTCTGGAGGCTGTGTTTTATGTAAAAAAATGTGGTATCTCCTCCAACTACATGCCCGAGCCTGCAAAGAATCAGAATGCCATGTACCACGATGCAGGTGCTCATCTTTTCCAGCCAAAAGATTTTATAAGTTGTATTTCATGTTTGGTGGAATTCTTAATTGGTCTTGTTGATGCAAATTTTAGGGATTTGAAAGAACATTTAAGAAGATTGCAGCAGCAGTCTGATTCTCGGCGGAGGGCAGCAGTGATGGAGATGATGAGACAGCGAGCTGCAGAGGTTGCAGGGAACACTGGGTAATTAGTTTGTACATATAGATGGGTGTCTTAAAAGAAAGGTGAGGGAGCGGAAGGTACAGAATGGTGCTGCCTTTTGAGCTGCTCCAGGAAATATTTTTTTTTTGGATTCTTCAACCATTTGAAAAGATTTGGTGCTCAAGGAGTGAATTGTTGGCCTGATTTATTGGCAAGCAAGTGACGGAGATAAGTGATACCGAGCCACATGCATGAGGGAGTGTTTTATTACATATGCAATTCTCCTTAGGAAGATGAGACCTGGGGCCTTCTATCCAGCAACTGCTAACCAGTATCCTTGAAGTCGCATGACATAGCAATATATTTATCCATCTTGTTCCTGTGGAGCTCATTCTTTGATTTATCTTCTGTATTCCAGTTTCATTTCAAGTTAACCATTGTACCATAAGCTGTTCTAATCGTCAAAAGTAGTACATACAAGCAAAATTTGGAATTATGCCCTTTTCCTCAGGGTCGTTTTTGTTCGAACGTTTTCTGCTCTCTCTCTCTCTCTCTCTCTCTCTCTCTCT